>OZ005758.1:12064296-12310063 GCA_963930825.1 Silvanus unidentatus
GAGTTCGATCCAAAGGTAATTTTCTGTAAAAAGGGAGCTGCAGTCCTAAACCGAGACTGGACAACACTGTTTACGACAAGAAAGTCGGCGTGTGGACGATTGAATTATGTGAAAGAGAGGCAAACGGGACCCAGACGAGCAAATAAAGCAATCAGCGAGCAAGAAAAACTATGGCACGATCGACTCGGACATCTTAATCTCAAAGAAGTAAGGGAAATCATGAAAAAAGGGGAGTTAAATGGTATGCCGTCCGAGGAAAACTGCGACGTATGCAATGAGGGGAAACTGAAAGCGGAATCCTTCCCAAAAGCAAGCAATACGGGAGAACAAAAGGTTCTGAGACTCATCCATTCAGACGTAGCAGGACCGGTGGAACCGACATGAAAAGAAGGGAGCAGGTACGTGGTTACTTTAATCGACGGCTACTCCAGATACGCGACAGTGTACCCTATTAGACGAAAAAGCGATGTATTCTAGAAGTTTAAAGAGTACAAAAAACGAATGGAAAACCAGCACAATGAAAAAATCAGAAGCGATAACGGTGGTGAATACATGTCTAATGAATTTGAACGGTTTTTAAGGGAAAATTCAATACACCACGAGCGGACGATACCAGGAAAACCTCAACAAAATGGCGTCAATGAAAGGTATAATCAAACGTTATTTGACACAGCCAGGTGTATGCTGATAAAATCATCTTTACCAAAAACTTTCTGGGCGGAAGCGATAATGACCGCCTGCTACACTAGAAATCGCTGTGGGACAGAAGCAAACGACGGCGAAGCCCCAATATGCCGATGGAATGGGAAAAGAAACGACGTAAAACACTTACGAACATTTGGTTGCCTGGCGTGGACGATAAATACAAAAAGGTACAGAAAATTGTCACCAAAAGCCACTAATTGTATATTTGTAGGGTACGACAACAACGCTAAGGCTTACCGATTATATGACGAACGAGAGGGTAAATTTTTCGAAAGCAAAGACGTTAAATTCGTGGAAAACGTGTTCCCATACAAAGAAAAAGAAGGAAAACAAAACGCAGCAACGCCTGAAAACTTCGTCAAGTTCAACGTAAGTGACGCACGCGAAGAAGAAGCCAATGATCAACTGGAAAAGGCAGATTGTCGACTAGAAAAGGTAAAAGTCAACAATCAGGGGAAGAAAGTCCCAGTAGAAAACGCAAATTTGGAGAGAGAGACCGCAAATAGAGACGAACCGCAAAATAGGGTTCAATCAGTCGAAACAGCGTGCGAAACAAAGAGCGAAACGGCGAGCGAACCTGCGCGGATAGAGAGCCCCGAAGCAGCTGAAACGACAATTACAACGAGATCCGGTCGAAAGGTGAGAAAACCAATTTGGTTACAGACGTACGCAACGGGCGACATCACCCAACACGAAGCGCACTTAACACAGTGCGTAACCGACGAAAACACACCGAAAAACGTTCGAGAGGCAATGAACAGCGATGACAGCCAATTATGGGAAGAAGCGATAGCAGAAGAATTCTCTAATTTACTGAGAAACGACACATGGGAGATTGTGGAAAAACCGGAGGGTAAAAAGGTCATCAGAACAAAATGGGTGTTCAAGAGAAACAAGAACGAGTGCGGCGAAGTAGAAACATACCGAGCAAGACTGGTAACACTGGGTAACACGCAGAGACCCGGGCTAGATTACGAGCAGACGTATTCACCAGTCGTAATCAAGAAAAGCAGTAGAAGGAAATGGTCATTACTGCTGTAAATCCAACCCCTAGCGCCAATCCCTACCCCTATAAAAAAACAGCCCCTATAAAAAAGTTTCCCCTGTTGAAGATCTACCCCTGTGTAAAAAAAAATTCGCCAAAAAGGCTGTTATTTTTGAAAATAAAGTTTAAGCAATCTGTAATAGATGGCGTTATTAGTTAAATACTGAAAATAATATTTGCAAAGGTTAAATGAATATCAATTAATATGACACGTGTAGGTATAGGAAATGCACTTGCAATTATAAAAAAATACCGTTATTCAGATGTTAAATGAATATCAAATTAAATGATGCTCACTACACGTGTGCATTCGTCATCTTATTTACGTATGTATAGACAATTGTGAGAATTTACATGTATTAGATGACGACACATTACATAACTGTGGCACGGAATATTAAGTGTCGGCATCCGATCCTCACCTTGAAAGCGAAAGTTGTTCTCTAATTATTGTTTTCGCAAAAAAGGGGCCCACAAAAAAACAATAGCTAAAATAATTTATTTTATTTTATTCAAATAAATATCAATAAAAATGGTTTAATTTAACACGTAAACAAGTTATTATAATAAATTTGCATTTTTAATACAATGCTGGTTGTACAGTTTTTACAATTATTTATAAAGTGATATCCACAATTTCCTATTTCCTCGTTACTAAAATCATATCCTTCGATATTGAGAACTGTTGGGCATAAAAATACAAATTGTCGTAGATATAGTCCCTTTTCTCTGGTGGTGACAAATATTTTATCCATACTTTCTAATTCGCTTTTTAGAATTCCCACAAAATACTTGTAGTCAAAGTAGTCTTTTCTGTGTTTATCATTACAATTCCAATTAAGGCCGCATATTTCTCTAGTGCAATCACGTATCTGTGTTTTAATTTGATTATTTAAATATTCAAATTTTATATCCGGTTCAAATAAATAATGTTTTATGTATTTTTTATCGCAGGAAACACAATCACATTCACAAGACTTTAAAATAGTTAATTCCTTAAGAAAATAGGTATTATTTATATTGAAACCCAAAACATCTACAAAAGCGATCTTGGATTTATCGTTTTTTTTTACAATGTTCATCGTTTACAATTACATAGATCTGACTAATTTTGTTAGAGGCGAATATGAATATATATGGTCTGATAAAATTAAGGCATATGCGGTTGTATTTTGTGGGGCATTTTCCTTCAATGAAAATTGTATGCGCAGATCTAAAAGTGAGGAGTTTGAATTTAACAATTCTTTCTGGCGTGATATGTCAAACACGACAAAGGGACAAATTGTTTTAAATAATTTTTTATCCACCATAGGCTGGTTTTGTTTATCATAATAAGAACGTTGGAAATTCGCAAACATCTCATATATGATGGAATAATTGTTATGCTCATAATCCACATGTAAATTGTCATATGGGAAACAATCCGAATTTATAAATAATTTAATATTTGTCAATTTGCAATGATCAAATGTGCTCATATTTTTTCTTAAATTATTCTTTTTATCAATAGACAAACAGAATATTACATATCTGGGCTTTTCTAATTGGGTAGAAGATTTCACTACCCAATCAAAATCTTTTGATATTTGTAATTCCGGAATTGTGTATAGATTCCATTGACGTGAGAAAATAGATAATTCTCTGCCACTGTCTATTACTTGTAAAAGTTTTAATTTACTGTAGTCTGATAATTCAACAATGGGAACTCTCCAAACAATTTTTTTAATGTTTAATGTTACAGGCTCCGGTCCTACATCATACATTGCATTTAAATTAGTGTTGCTTCTAATTAAAACTAATTCTTGTTTCATGAAAACAATAACTTTCTTGAAATCCTCCGCAAATCCTAATAATGTTCTCAAAGGTACACACACCGAAAAATGCCCATCATTTAGATGATAATAACAAGTATCATCTACGTTCCAGCCCGCATTTGAAAGGATGGCCGACTCGGCACTTGAAAATGATAGCAAACCTTTGACCGTAGATACTATTCCGGGCGTATGACATGACTCAATAATTTTTCCATTTAATTCATACCTAATTTCTTCAAACAAAAAAGGCACAAAATTGTTTACTAATTTGGCGGTTAATGAGGGCCTTTGATCCCTATTTTGAAGAACTGTTCCCTCTAAATATATATATGAATCGCTGGGCAAAGTTAAAATTTCCGACTGGGGTACAGTTATTCTAATTTCATCGTTGACGTTAAAAGTATTCGTAGCATAAGGGTAATATGAATGTTTTTCTAATCTACTTATGGAATTATCAAAGAGGGGTGTTTCCAATACATTTAAGCTATCGTCCATTATTTTTTAAAATAGTTAATCCTAAGGATTGTAAAAATTTTTTATTTGATTTTGTTAAACCTTTGCCTTTAAAAGATTTTGCAGTACTACACGAATTTAATAAATTATTCCTATTTATATATGATTTATTGTATTTAATAACCATTGTTATAAGAATCAACTATAAATTCTGTTTATTATGAGACAATATACAAATTTGTACTGAGCAAATAAAATCGTTTATTGTCTATATATAGTGCACAATTTTAATATGAATATCGCTGATTTTTTCTACGCAAATGTAATCTTGCAGAGACCCTTTCTCCTCGTAAATTTATTAAATCCCCATTTTGGTCGACTATTTTTAATTCGATAAAATGTATTTTTTTAGTGTTTAGAGGAAAATATATAACGTTGTCCTGAACAATGGTTTCTCGAAAGCCGAATGGATTACTAAAAGTAAAATTGTAAATAGAGTGGCTCTCCTTCCCATTATGATAATTCCCATGTGCAATATTACATTCGACACTCATCACATTAATTCTAAATATGTCAATGATTTTCTGTGATATTGTTTTAACATTTGAAGGAATAACAATTTTTCCAAATCCCAACATTTTCCCGATTGAACTTTTTTCGCTTAAATCTACAATATAGTTACAAAAAATTTCCGACTTTAAAGTTGTTGTATTTGCCACTAAATCGAATTGAATTTTTCTAGTAAGATTTTTATTTAAATCTTCAATTTTTTTATCAATGAATTTTTTTAGTTCATCAAATTCGTAGGCCCCCTCGGGTATAATTATATTATTGTTACCAATTTTTATCGAATTACAAGTGTCATCTATATTCGGGACACAATTGTACGTTTCAAAGTTTACTAAGCCGATTTCATAATCGTCGCCATTCAGATCAATGGGTGGGTCGAAATAGGATGTTAAAATTGTCGTATTTCCGCTGAGTGTAAAAGTAGTCATTTTACTATATATTATTATATAAAAATCTTATGCATAAATGTCCACAATTATATTTATTTAAATTTTGAAAATTATTATAATTATATTTAATCGTTACTGGTCCTGAACTATTTAAATAATCTACTAATATATATGGTGGTGGAAGATTACCGAAGGAATCGAAATATAATACAGAGTTACCATTTTTTATATAGGAAACCCAATGAGTTCCATCCCCACTACTCTTATCTAAATTGACTATACCACACTCCACAGTTTTTCTAACAACGGGTGGTAAACTATTTAACATAAATATGCCTCTAAAGTAGGGGATTTTTAATTTTTTAACATAATTTTGTATTTCAATATTTGTTAATGCATGTCTTGGCAATATCAATGGAATTTTTTTTTAAATACAACACCATATCCCTTTTTATATGGTTTTAAATATAATCCCCTTCCAATCGCAATTGAATCTAGCTTCTTGTTAAGTTTCTTTTTCTCCTCTAAACTTTCTTTAGCTGCATTTGCTCTTTTTATTGATGAAACAATGTTTGCAACACTACCACCCAAAGATCCTAGTAAAGAAGCTGCGCTTAATATAGGCAATATTGCCCCTATAAATCCCCCCGTTTTCGGAATGGGTATAATTCTAGACGGTTTCTTTTTACCTTTTCTATTTTTATTTGCATTTAAAGCAATCGCTACAGCATCTTCAAGGCTATTCGGTTTTTGATTTTTCAAAGCTATTTTCGCTCTTTTGACAGCCTGATTGAAAGTAATACCCTTACCAATAATTTTTTTAATCCCTGACCTTAATCTTTTCTTTACACCTTTTCTTCTGATGCCTCTACCTATTGTTTTATTCATTCGAGATTTTTGATGGTGACCAAAACCCAACATAGTTTTACCTTTCATTGCACCAGCCACTAATAATGAAGCGAATTTTTCTTTTAAATTCGAATCTTTTGCTTTAAACCGATCCAATGCTTGTTTAGCCAAAATTTTATCAGCCCTATGTCTATCAGTCAAATCTTTATTTTTCCAATAGAAAATATCGTGCTCCTTGCAAAAATTGTCCAATTTATTTATTGGTTGGCTATTTCGAGCAAGTCTATCCTCAAGTTGAGTATTGGGGCCGCAATAATTATAATTAAAAATGTGCCACTCTTTTTTTTTCAATTTGTCGAGTATACCGCTCCCGAACATGTAATAAAGTTTACTAAATAAATTTAAAAGTTTTTTTATTTATATACATATATTGTTACAATGTTTAATAATCGTTATTATTTTAAATATATATAGTAATAGCATATTAAAAACACAATAGATAAAAAATATAAAACAGTTGACAGTATAAAACCAATTTTCCAATTTAATGCACAGACAGTGTCGCAATTTGAATTTTTATCATCTACTTTACATTCATTTATAATAATTTTATGCCAATCATCTGATTCAATCATGGAGCCGTTCATTTGAAAAAATTTTAGTTTATAATTCAAAACTGATATGTTTTTATTGATGTTTATAGACGTTTCGTAGATTCTTCCATTGCTTAGCAGTCTACCATTATACAACAATAAATCATTATTTCTACTAGTTTGTTCCATTCGAATCCACGATGATGGATAAAGATCGTTTTTTGTCCCATTATAATCGAGACATATTAATGCGTCAATTGTGTTCTGTGGTACGGCCGTGTAAAATGTTGAATTTAATGTTGCCGTTAAAAATAATAAACCAGCTGCATGAAAAGCCATTGCAAATGAATACTACTCTAATACTACTAAACTAAATCCTTTTTATCTATCCACCCCCTCTTATTAACTCCCAAAAATTTCACATACAGTTTTCTACCATTCTGTTTTTTTCTTAATATTTTCTCTACAAGGTAAATATCATGATATTTTGTTAGTTGTAATTCTTGTTCATAAAATCCACCTTTAATAATTTCACCGTCTTCGTCTTGAAGAATATAAGTTGTTGGGTCGGTTAATTTCACAGAATAAATTTTAAAAATTTCGTTAGACCATGATGGTCTATAACCCTTAGAAAATAATTCGCGGTATTTACTTATTCTAACATAATCTCCAACTTTAAAACGATTATTTGTTGTTGCGTATTTAATTCTATTATACACTGTTGATAACAGTTTCCCTTCTGTTTTTTTAGTTACATCAATTGGTTTCATTTTTATAGTTGAATGAATAGTATTGTTATATTTGTGAATTATCCCATCCAAAATATCATGCCATTTGTAATTTCCACGATAGCTAAACTCAACCCATAATAATTTTTTTATTGTTCGAATAACCCGCTCCACTATTGAGGCTTTCTTAGTACTATAAGTTGAGTAATGATTTATTGAATGTTTATTCATTAAATTTTTAAATTGTTGATTATAGAATTCTTTTCCAAAATCGGATTGTATATTTTTGGGAATATTATCAGGTTCAATAATTGAGGCTAATGCTGAAACAATATCTTTTGCGGATTTTGTTTTAACACCTCGCGCCCATACATATTTACTAAACGTATCAATAACCACCAATATATAATTTAGTCCTTTATTAATTTTCGAATATGGTCTCATTTCAATTAAATCAATTTGATAAAGATCTCGAATGCCCCTCATGATCACCTGTCTCCTTGTAAAATTTTTACGGGCCGGTTTGTGAATTTCCAAGACAACGTCTCTTTTAACATCTTGTATTATATTTTTTTTATTGTTCATTCTGTTTTAGCTATTATTATTATAAATAATATTATGCAATGACTTTAGCCTCACGCAATTCCTCAAATATCGATTCTATTTCGTTCTCGATTATGCCGTTGTTTCCACTTTGTTTACTTGCAATTAATAATTTTAATCTGTCAACTAATTCATTTACATCATTAAAATAGACATATTGGGGTCTATTAGTATTATATGACATAATTGCTTGAGATTTATCGTTTATTATATTATTTAGCGAAATACTTTTGCTTTTTATTCCCCCACCTTTTTTCTCACGTAAATGTGGAGGACGTAACCGATGAGCAATTCCACTCACACTAGAGATTCTAGGCATCGATGGGCGTGGGAAATTCTTATCGAATTCTGCGGTGGCGATCGAAGTCATTATTGGCTTAATAGTATTTACATATTTTTCACCTCGATTTCCACTAACTTGTTCATTCGCTTGAAAATTTCTTTTATTTGCATTAGTCAGGAGTATTAACTCTGCAAAGGCTTCCCTATCTTTGTTTGTAATCAATGCATTTTTAGGTTTTGTTTTAAATATCAATTCATATAAACCTTCCGTTCCATCAAAAATTTTATCTTTGACTATAATATCTTTACCTTTAAAAGTCATAACACTATCACCGAAAGTGAGTTTTTCTAAAACTCTGTCATGTCGAACGTAATGAGTATCATATTCGTTTTTGACATCTTTTATTCTTTCCATCAAATAATGTCTAGGTAATTCGTGATCAAATTGTTCGAAATATTCATCAAGCCCTCCTTGCGTCATTTGTTCCAGCTCGGGTGATTTAAGTACCGTGTCGGGTGATGTCTGCAGTTGTGGTTCATCGTAAATATAACTTTCATCATCGGGGATGTGCTCAAATGTTTTTTCCATTGTTTGGTCTAAGAATGATGTTTCCTTTAATATATTTTTCGAAGGCTCTGATGAATGTGTTGATGGTGACAGCACAGATATGTTAGCGATGTCGGCGAGGGGGGCTTTCCTATCTAACGACTCCGCTTGAGTTGTCCTCATCATAGATGACCTTCGTCTCGGTTTGGTCGGTGCATCGAATACCGCGTCGTCGTGCTCATCGTTTATAGTTGTAGTATCTAAATTATTTGTGCTGTCGTTTGGCTCGTCAATGTAAAGCGTTCGAAAATCGCTAGGTCTAAATTTATAGGAGCGATCTTTCTTGATATTATATTCGTCAGCATATGTGTCGCTTTCTTTCTTGACAGCATCCTCTAATTTTATTATTTTAGGATCAAATGACTCCTTTAAAATTTTCTTAAGAGGCTGATATTTTGATTCTAAAAAAGTTTCAGCATCCTGTCGTTGAGATTTAATTAAATCAAATTTTCGTTTTACACTTTTACGAGCTTTAATTAGCTTTTTTGTTAATTTTTTATCCATATTTATGAATAAAACGATACAATCACTAAAGCGGAAAATTAAATAATAACAGTACTGCAAAAGAACTTATCTATTTATAACCGTCGTTTTTTTTTAATTATATTTGTATATAATTGTCAAAACCCCTTCTATACCGTCCATTATTTAAATCGTTTTCCTTTGAAATAACTAAAAAATCATATTTATCTTGCCAACAAAAATGACATATATTTAAAAATTGCTTAAAAGACATGTCTGTATTTACATGATCATTGTATATATGTTCAAGACTTCTTCGATCACAAGGAAATATTATTAAAAAGTTGGCATTCTCTCTTAATAGGTGTTTACACGTGTGTGCATAACTCTGTGTTAAATATATGCAATCAATTAATTTATGGCGTCCCATAGAAAAATATTGTTTAATGGGGCTTTGATTTTCACACACAATATCGTCAAATATAAAAACAGAGTTTTGTTTCGCTTCAAGAGGCTTAATTATTTCGTCATGTTCTGAATATTCATAATATCCCATACCTTTGATTGATTCTATTAATTTCGCCAAATATCTGTACAGTGGTTGAAAGAGGGTTTTTGAAAAAATATACACATTTTCAAATTTTAATCCATTTTCATGTTCTAATAGATTAATAACAAGGTTTGACTTTCCGCAACCGCTCTTCCCCACCACAATCATTTTAACTTGTTCTGTTGGAAATAAACTAGAATGACGAGTACTGTTATTGGTCAACTCAAGAACATTGTGTTTCTGAATGGAAAGTGTAATTGGTTGTTTTTTAACATGCATAGTGTACAAATTGATTTAAAATGAATTTTTAAATAATACAATTGTGTTATATATGGTTATTCAATATCTTTTATATTTTATTTGAAATAAGTACATTTATTAGTTCATGTATATTATGTAAAATACATATGTGTATACTTATTCACTAACAAATTTTAATTTCAAATACCCGTCTTCCTCATCGGGATTTTCAACAATAAATGAAATATGCTGCTCCAGAATGTTTTTATTCAATGTGTTTGTTTGATTTCCAAGTTTTTGGGCATATCTCTTGGGAAACAAAACGTCGGTGTTGTCATCTAATGTAACCACCAAGGTGTTACCAAATTTCATTTTTTGCGATCGAAATGCTAAAATTCAAATTTTTTTTAGCTCTAAATGTATGTGTAGTTACGAAAACATTATAGATGTCTTACCGGTAATTGTGTATTTCTTCCCAATTTCCAGATCACTTAGTTTTATCCATGATTTTTCAACACCGTTTAACAAATCGACAAGATTGTTGTTGCTTGCCATGATGATTAAGACCAAATGGTATATGTGTATTATATGTTGTTGTTGTTAATGTAAGAAACACCAAAACCTACTGTAATTCAAAGAAGAAAATGCTAGAATATATATACCCCACTAATTATTCTAATAGTTATTACTCACCGAGTTATCCACGTGGTACCCCCAAGGTAAAGTGTCAATTTTATTGTCCAATAAATATCGTTTATCGTCTTGTGCACATAGTGCAATTTTAGATCTTGTTATTGTATAAATTTTATGTTTTTTCGATCTAATATGTTTTTCATTAACATTAATACTTTGATCATTAAATAGAGCCTTTAAATAATCATCGAAAGTAATTGTCTTTACACTTTGGGCTTTAATACCCTTGATTTTTTTATGTTCTCCATATTCTCCATCAATTTTATAACTATACATTTTGCTTCTTAGGGATACGAAATGAGTCATAATCTTCCCATTTAATTCGTCCTTCAGTTTTCCAGGAATTTTTTTTGTTATTGGAATATTGAACAGGTTATTTTTGTCATACGATGATGTATCAAATAAATGAATATTTTTCTTCATTTCTTCATAAATATCAATATGTTTTATCTCATAAATAAGGCTATCAGTATCGGTGTATAATAATTTTGCCAAATCCCCGTAATTTTCTCGAACGAAGTTATAATGAAAATTATATAGTGTTTCCTTTGCAATATCTAATATTGCAAAACCAACATAAATAGGCTTATCTAATTTAACTTCAAGTTTGTTCAATTCTATTGCAACAAAATTTTCAGAAAATATTGTAGAGCGTTTAAAATGCGGCATTGCAATATACCTATGACACCCGAAATGTCCCTCCCAAGACGTTGCCAATTTTATGTCCCTATACTTTCTAACAGACTGTATTGATTTGCCGTATAAACAGTTGGTACAGTTTTTATAATAATTCTTTTCAAAAGTGCTATTCGCATTCCGTCTTAACTCGCTATTTAATTCAATAAATTCTTTCATCCATCTTGATTGATTGAATTTTATAACTCTATGAATATTAGTAACTCTTAGATTGTTTTCTAAACATTGTCTTAAATATGCATGATGAATTACATACTTTTTCTTTGGATAAAGACTTGTTATTAACTTTTTCTCTTTTCCGTTTGGGGGAATTGCGTGTTCGGGACAAAAAGGTAAATCTTTGTGTTTATCAAACATTTGTTGTGGCGTCTCTATGTCCACTTCGAAAATATATCCAAATGGTGAATCCTCATCTGGTAACTCTTTTAGATTTATTAACGTTGGGTCCACCCATTGAAATCCTCCGTATGGTAGCGGTTTTGTCATTACATATCCGTATAAATTAACAAAATCACCGTAAAATAAATATGTAGATTCAATTTCGGGATTATAATTTTGCATATATTTGTTGTTTGCCTCTGAATATTTACAATTACTTTGAACTAATCCCCCTCGTAAACTTTTCTCAATCATGTTATACATATCGGTATCAACAATGAGTTCTAATTGAATTTTCGTATATTTGAGCATTGCGTCAAAGGAAAATGAGGCGTTTGTCAAATAGTGTACGGGGTCTAATCCATATGTTTTTAAGCTTGTTTTTCTATAATTTTCAAACACATCGGCTAACAATAAGGTATCGGTTTTTAGATATAAATCCATATATTCCCCCAAATTTTTTATTTTCATTTTATTCCACACATTTAATGCGTGATTATATTCATCGTCGCTAATATTCTTATCATATAATTGAGAATAGAATAATTCAATTCTGGGCAATACGGTGTCATCAAGTTTGTCAATATTGTCTATGTAGTCATAACAAAATACTCCCTTTTTACAAACTAATTTAAATTCATCCTCGTTCTGTACAAAAGACTTTGTAATAATTTTTCTCTCATTTTCCAAATTTTTTGATAGGTTGTCCAAGCTTTCAGGCAAAAATTTGAAGGAATCTAAAAATCTTAGGGAAATGCTACTATTCATTACATATTTTTGAAATGATATGTATTTCTCAGTTGAACTTGGAATTAGTGTGACGCCGCCTTTATCATATTCCGCTAATTCTTGAATAAAAAAGTGTGTATCATAATTGGAACTATTGTGAATAATGATTGGTAAATATTTTTGTTTTTTATATTTTAGGTTACACAATTGATGTGAGGGACCATTGTATTCTCCATTGAAATGGTTATGATCTTTTACTTTAACCTCATTTTCTTTAATAGCTTCCTTACAAATGTGACATATATTACAATGCTTAAATTCGTATTCTTGATGTGTTGTTAAAAATAAAGCTTTGGGCGTTTTAACTATTTTATCGATTTCATAGGACAATGCCGCCATTTCTTTAACAAACCAGCGGGGACAATCAAATCCTCTATATAATTTAAATCTGGATAGGTTCTCGTCATATGAACATTTAAAATAAAAGGCCACACTATAGGGGCGGTGATTTTGTAAAATGTCTTCCTCTACAATATTTTTCTCCAATATACTCTCAAAGTCTGCATAAACTACAAAAGGTTGTAATTGTTGAAATTGGAAATTTTTAAATTTGAGTGTAGAATTATTTTCATCGGGTAAAGTGGTTTTACAATCATTATATTGAGAACATATTTCTATGTGTTGTTGATATTTAGAATTATTTAAAAAACAATTTAAACAAATGTCGCAAACATGTATTTTAGATCGTTTACTACTGAATCTTTGATTAGATATTAAACGAGAAAGGTCTTTTATTAAACAAAAATGATATACTTTCTTTGATTTATTGGGAAAATTGTAATCATAATCGACTTTTTTTGTTAAGGCTAAGAGGTGTATTGTTTTGTTTAAGACCGAATTATTTCTTGATATAATAATCGGGTATACCTTCTTTTTTTTATACATGTATACATTTATTCGAAGGTTATTTTTTTTTTCAAATTTTGGTATTTGATCAAATGTAAAGGGGAAGGTAAAATCTTTATAGTTTAAATATTTTAATTTATGTTTATAGGAGGAAACTCTATTGGCATTATTCGTGTTGGGAAATTTTGCTGCTAAAATACTATATAAAAAACATAGAGAGTCGTTATTATGAACATTTATGATGGCTTTTTTTCTTTTTAAAAAGTTACTTAATTCAATATAAGTAGATTGTCCTAAACAAATGGGTTCATATTTATTAATATTTACCTTTAAACCAATTATACTTTCTATCGCCCATCCGCTCTCTTTTTGTTGAAAATCGTCGAGATTATTTAAAATTTTTGTTGCAATAGTTTGATATATAGTTTTGAAATCCGAATTTTTATCAATTAGATGATTTTCTACCATAAATGATTTTACCTCTTGTTTTCCGGTACTAGGCAGTACAAATTTGCCCAAAAAGACAAAGTTCACTTTCACCGGAGTTTTTTTTAATATTTTCTTAATTTTAATTTGAACACTGCGATACGCCTTATTTAGAAATAATTTTGGGTCTTTATATGATATATTTATTACCATTCCGGTTAACATTCTACTTTTAAAAATAGATTTAAGGTCTTTCCATATTAGTCTTCCATTACTTTTTGATACATCGCCTCCACCCTTTTTTTCAATGAAAATATTCTTCAATGTCTCAAGTTGTTCCTTTAATATCCCTAGGTTTGTTTCAATTTTACTTGCATTTTCGGTGCTTTTGATGTATTCACTTGAATTCACTTTTAAAAATCGGTTTATTAAATTTATCACACATTGAACTTTTTTTATGTATTTCTCACATTCTTCTTTAATTCTTATAAGAGGAATAATTTGAAATATCAACTTTATAGTTTGTGAACTTAACTCGCTTATCGTATTCATTTTTATTTCTGTAAAGATTTAGATCTTAACATCACATTATATAGGTGTATATTGGATATATATATACGTACGAGCATATTTGTCAGCAATAAGGGGGGTTTTCGAATTAAACAAAGACAGTTGTTTATATCATATTTTATTTTATATTTGTTTTCAATATGTAGGTATAATATAATATGAATTTAATAAGTTCATAATAGTTGATATAACATATTCCCATTATTTTATTATTTTCCACTTGAGCCATAATTTAAAGCTTTTCTCAAAATATTTGGTAGCACTTCTGTAGGTGTTATAGATGTCTTCAATTGAGCGGTTGGTAAAATGACAATTTGAGCGAATCTTTGTCCTTCTGTCAATGTACAATCTGAATCTGCAATGAACACACTGCTGAGTTCTCCATTGTATGTTGGGTCTACCAATCCGCTTCTCAAAACACCTAACAAATTAGTTGAAGATCTGGCAATTATTATTCCGCAGTAATTTAAAGGAATTACAACTCTTTCTTTATAAAAAATCAAAATTTTTTCATTTTTTTTACATATATATTCTTCTTTTACTTTTAAGTCATATCCGCTATCGCACACATAATTTTTAAATAATTTGACATTCGAAAATATTTGAGGAAGGTATAAGAATTTTGCGGTATTGTAAATTTGATTAATGGACGACTCGATATTCCTATGATCGACAGTCACAGTAGGAAGTTTAAAATATTTTGCAAAACACTCAAACATAATGTGTTGTTTTTCAATATATTCAATGGTTAATATGTCAAGACCATTATTACGTTTGATCATCATGTTCAAAATAAGCTCGTAATTTTCTTTCATAGGTAGAATTATTAAAATTTTTGATTTTTTATCGTCTAACAGACCCAATTCCGCCATTTGAGAAAAAATTGTGTCAATTTGTAATTCGTGTTGGTTAAAACCGGCAAATAAATTATGAATCATATAGTATATAATGACAGCAAAGGAGGATCGATCGAATATACCAGCTTGAGTTCTATTTTTTTGCGAATACATTAGATATGCCAGTGTAGTTATTGGATTTAATGGATGAAGGAAGTCGTGCCTTTTTGTGTCTTCATCATAGTCCACTAAAGAATATGTTTAGATGATAATAAAATCAATCAAATAAAAATCTGTTTAACTTACCAAAATTTACCGGATATTCTCTTGCTAGTTGTTTTAAAACAGTAGTTTTAAAACAGCAACAAACACCATCAACAAATAATTGGGCGCTCATATTTCGGATTTATTGGCTTAGAAACAGCAATTTCAAACTGCAGAATACGTGTGCAGTTGTTACCTATATATATATATATTCCCCTAAAATTATGTTTTTTATTCAAAACAATACATACTTTGTAACTTGTTTCTATTATGTCATTATTGAAGACACGTGCATTAAAAATTAGTCGATTGAATGCTAATATTTATTATACATATTTATATTTTCATGAATATTTAATTTCTTTGTGAGATCATTTAATTTACGGTGCAATTTACAAATACTAAGCGTAAACAGTTTACGTTGTTTTAAATTATGACATATATATATATATATATATGTATATATAATTGGGTGGCCTTTCTTTAGTACTCAGTTTTGAATATTTTTTTTGTGATCAAGATGTATTTTGTGGATATTCAAGGTTTTGAATATAAAAAGACACATCCGTTTTATATAAAAGAAATCTCAATTATAACAGACAATGACGAACTTATTCATCAATTTGTCAAAATGCCAATAAAAAACTATGATTTGTCCGACAAAGAACGAGCCCATAATTTTTTTTTGACAAAAACATTACATGGAATAGAGTGGAACACCAAAAATCCCGAAATTAATTTTGAAGATATTGGATCATTTCTGGCGACGCACATCCCAAGTGATAAAATTATTTATGTGAAAGGATTAGTCAAAAAGACCATATTGAGTGATTACGTAAAAAATATTATAATTAATTTAGAAGATATTAACTGTCCATCTTTAAATAGTCTTAAAAATGGTAATATAAATTTATTCCACTGTGGAAAACATTTATTTAATAATTTAAATTGTTCAATGCAAAATGTTAAACTATGTAAAAATTGGTTCTCAAATATAAACAAATAAAATCAGATTATTTACTTAAATATAGATTTTTATTTATCTCAATTCATTTTTAACATGACGCTCGACAAGTTCGGACGGCATATAGTAAGGAAATATCTTAATGATCATAGAAAATCACTCCCCAATAAACAAAATGTGTCAACAACTTCTAATATAGCTCAACAAATTGACAGCCTAATAACGAAAAAACTTGATTTACTAAGATATGAATTCGAACAGAAATTGCAATCATTAAGTCCTGCCGGCAATCTTTTGAGCCAAATTCAAAAATTAGAATCTGATTTTAATAATAAATTAGCTTCGGAATTCACTAAAAACTCCACGAAAACTTCTTTAATATCAAATGAAATAAATAGTTTAAAACAAGATTTTGAAAAAAAATTACGCTCTCTTGAGGGGCATTTTATTATAAACTTAAATATTGGTCCAAATAAGGAGCCTGTAACAAATTTTCTTAGATTAAGCACGGGCGGTTACAAATATATAATACATATTGCTGAGTGTGAATTATTATTGGTGAAAATTAGTGAAGATATTAATAAATTTCATATTTATGTTAATGGAGTACATGTACCTTCTATTATTGGAAAAAAATTGAAAAAAAATGATATAATTAATATAAAAGACGCAACAAATACTGTGAAGAATACGGTTCGTGTAATTTTTTTTGTAAAGTACCCAGTTTATGTGTAGTGAAATTAATTCATAAATAAAAACAATCTGCTTTATTATTTACAAATAAATTATCTTCTTGAAAAACATTTGCATTTTTTTCAAATTAACATATTGCAATTACCTATACCAACACGTGTACAAATATTATTGATAATCTGTGTAACTTTCCGTGAGATTTAGAATTAATTAAATATTACATATTCTTGATACAACAAAAGGATTTGTTTTTCAATTTGAAAATTGTATTTCCCTACTCGTGTACATGAATTATTGATATAATAGAAGATTTATTTGATGCACTTTGTGATCAATTAAATATGCACACTCTCATAAAACAACAAAAGCAATTGTTTTCAATTATTAAATTGCTATTACTTACACGTATGGAAATATTTGTGTACATATTGCAATTACCTATACCTACACGTGAACAAATATTATTGATAATCTGTGTAACTTTCCGCGAGATTCAGAATTAATTAAATATTACATATTCTTGAAACAACAAAAGGATTTGTTTTTCAATTTGAAAATTGTATTTCCCTACACGTGTACATGCATTATTAATATAATAGAAAATTTATTGGATGCACTTTGTGATCAATTAAACATGCACACTCTCATAAAACAACAAAGGTAATTGTTTTCAATTATTAAATTGCTATTACTTACACGTCTGGAAATATTTGTGTAGAGATGGAAATTAAATATTCAGAAATCAATCTTATATATAGCGAGAGTTGGCGTTTTAAAAATAGTACAATTTGCTAATCCTACTATAAAAAAAAACATGTCGGTTTTCCCTTCAACCGTTAAAGTCGTGTATGCCGGTCCGGATGTGTCCGTGTTCGAAGTTGATTTCACGGAAGAGTTAAATGAGCACGAAGAATTAAATGCCCGCGAAAAAATTAAAGACGCGATAAACAATTATCGGCGTGAATGTTTTCGTTGTGGCGAATCTTTCTTCGTGTGCGGTTGGAATAGCGGTTTCCAACTGACCTCTTCTGTCGTGGTGAGGGAAGAGCCTGCGAACAGGACCTTCACCAAAATTGAAGTCAGCTTCCGGTGGAAATTAAGTCTCTTTGAGGAGGGGTGCGTGCAAGACCGCATAAAAGAACGTTTGAATAGCAGAGAAAAAGACTGCCCCTGCGGCAAAAGATTACGAATCTTTTATTGGGATTCGGGATTCGGCATGCACTCCCTGGTGTGTCCGGCCGCCAGAGAAGTCGAGGAACAGCAGCGACGGGAAGAAGAAGAGCGGCGGTTGGAGGAGGAACGGGAACGAGAGAGACAGGAGTGGGAAGGGGCAGATGATGATGTAAGTACATTTATATTGATAATTAAAACATCTTCTTATGTTAATTTTTTTATTTCTATTTCAGATCGAAGGGGCAGCAGCAGATCGTCGCAATTTAGAGGAGGCGTGACGGGAAACAGCTGATGTAAGTACATTTATATTGATAATTTAAACATTTTCTAATCTTAATTTTTTATTTCTGTTTCAGATCGAAGGGGCAGCAGACTGAATCAAAAATTATGGATATAGGAATATTATTTGTATAATAGATAGGTATTAAATATATTTAAATTGTATATAAATATGTATAAATGTATAAATATAAAATTGTATGTAAATAAATGTAAAAAAAATTATATGTAATTAATAAATTATTATATTATAACTTTTTTGTTTTGTTTTTGTTTTTTTTCTACACTTGGAAGGAAATAGATAATTCGACTGAGACCAAGTTGCACCCGAATTAAAAGGGTCAATCGACAATCATTGGGAAGACTCGTATTAGTTCGCTAATTTGCTTTGAAAAATATGCTGTGATTGGTTGTTACATTCGGTTTTGAAATATTCACATATAATCAGCTGTAGCAAAGGTCGGCCTTATTTGTTCTAAAACGATAGTCTTCTCTCTAACAGAATATTGTCTCTCTCTCACACTCTTTGGTTTTATTGTTCATAATAAAGTGTTGCCAATTTTGTTGAACCCCAATTTAATTCGCTAGGTCAATGGATGGCTGCTTCCCACTTGAAAGGTGCCGAGACAGAATGTCGACGATATCGAGCAGACCACCCGGTCAGAACGATTAGTCTGTGTTTGTCATTAGTTACCCAAATTGTAATTTGTTTATTTTAAATATATATTTATTGTTAATCGATTTGTGTATACTTTCTGTTACACCCCGAGGTACCACAACCCCCCTTGTTCTTGCAGGACACAGGTATATAAGAGGGCTAGAGATGAAAGAAGAGCAGTCTTTAAAAATCAGTAGATTAGTCTTTTTAATTGTAAAAAGAACGGGTGAAAAATGGCAGAAAGCGTTGATGCTTGGTTAAGTGAATTTAGTCAGTTCGATTTTGATCAAATTCGCAATTACATAGTGACGTCTGAGAATTACATTTATTCGAATCTAAACGATCCTGATACGCCAGTTTCGGATTTGTTAAACGAAATTTTTGTTCCATGGCGAATCTTTCGTGTCGGTATATTCACCTCTTTAAATAGTGAAACTATAAAAACATGTTTTAATAACAAATTATTGTGTGATAAGCTAGTGGCCAATTTAACGTATTATTTTGAAAATAAAGAAAATATTGAATTCAAAGATTTGGTGAAATTTGTCTCAAATCCAAATGAATTTCAAATGGATGAGGAGAGTGTTTCACGTCTTGAACAAATGAACCCACAGCATTTATTATATTACTGCTTAATCATTTGTTCCGATTCATTGGATGAGACAAATTTTAAAAGAATATGTGAAAATTTGAATATTAACAACATATTCGCCAATTATTACACTATGAAGCACTTCTTAGAAAAATTGTATTGTGATGCAATTTTCTATACAAATATTCCACTATTAAAAAAATTAATGGCATACGATAATTCATTCATTTTCAATGTATGTGAGAATGATTATCACAAAGGAATATTTATGTTTTTGATAAACACAATCGATGGAAAAATGAAAGAGGGAAGAGATGAACCGAATTCGAATTTGGAACAAGTTTCGCTACATATTGAAGATTACAAAGACACTTTAAATTTTGTTAAAACAAATCTTATGTATGTTATTTATTAGATAATATTTATTTATAGTATATGTGTATTTTTATTATATATTTAATTACAAACATAATGTGATTCATTAACATCAAAAGTAAAATTTATTAATTCCATATGTTTGTTTTGATTAAAGTTCATTGAAGCAATAGAAAAGTGTTTCTTTAGACGAAAACAATAATTAGAGAACAACTTTCGCTTTCAAGGTGAGGATCGGATGCCGACACTTAATATTCCGTGCCACAGTTATGTAATGTGTCGTCATCTAATACATGTAAATTCTCACAATTGTCTATACATACGTAAATAAGATGACGAATGCACACGTGTAGTGAGCATCATTTAATTTGATATTCATTTAACATCTGAATAACGGTATTTTTTTATAATTGCAAGTGCATTTCCTATACCTACACGTGTCATATTAATTGATATTCATTTAACCTTTGCAAATATTATTTTCAGTATTTAACTAATAACGCCATCTATTACAGATTGCTTAAACTTTATTTTCAAAAATAACAGCCTTTTTGGCGAATTTTTTTTTACACAGGGGTAGATCTTCAACAGGGGAAACTTTTTTATAGGGGCTGTTTTTTTATAGGGGTAGGGATTGGCGCTAGGGGTTGGATTTACAGCAGTAATGACCATTTCCTTCTACTCTAAACTATCGTAGGCAGGCAGTTCATATTGTGTATGCGGGGTTATACAGAGCCCCAAACCATTACTATATCCACATATTAGGCGTTAGACTGCCCTATGTAGTTGAACAATAAATAATTAAAAAATGTCTGTTGTAAGGGCCCTGAGACCGGCTCTGTTTTATGTAAACAAAATATTTCAGTACGCAATTGTACTATTTACGAAATTAGGCGAGTGGTAAAAATTGCTGATCTGCAGTTTGGGCAGTTGAAGGGAGAGTCTGTGAGAAACGTAGAACAGTTGTTTGAAGGTTATTGTGCGTGCTGTTAGGTGCATGAATAATTTGCTAAAATTAAAAGTAAGTACTGCTTTATTATTTCTTTGTTTACTTATACAAAGTATAAGTCAAACTAGTACTAGTATATATTAAAATAGATTAAACATTATTTCAATATACTTTATTCTTTTGAACGGGTTTATCGTGTTGTGGAACAATGGCGCAGTTGTTCTACGTACAAACTTATGTTTGTAACAATCACCTTTTTCCGTATTTAAATATTAATTTCTTAAATTAATTGTGTTGAAATTTATAAGAGTTTCAATTTGAGAGATAATTATATTAGTTGAAGTGTGTTAATATCGCTTCATCAATTTATTTATGTATTGTGCTTACGAGCCAATATTTGAGCTTACGAGCTCGTACTACCTCGTTGAAGAGGGTACTTTAAGACGGGGATCTACGGAGAACTGTCTTGACAATGACCTACGGGAAATTGTCTTTGTTGCGGACGCCTGACACCCACTAGGACGCTAGTGGGATTTTATTTTACATTTAACAGCGATGTTGACAAACGGAAACTGTTGTCATAAATCGTGGAATTAAACAATTTTATAATATGTGATTGTGAAACATAAGTTGATCGATCGTTTAAGTAAATTTTATTTTAATTGTTGCAGTGCTTACTTAGTCCATGTGACTAATTTACTTATTGTTTCTTTTCAGTTGGTCTACTTTGCTTTGAGCCTGGTCGGTACAATACATCGAACAATATTTTAAATACATTCGGGTTTGTACCATTACACTGTTATAGCCAAACTATCGTAGGCAGGCAGTTTATATTGTGTATGCGGGGTTATACAGAGCCCCAAACCATTACTATATCCACATATTAGGCGTTAGACTGCCCTATGTGGTTGAACAGTGAATATTTCAAAAGTGTCTGTTATAGCCAAACTACCGTAAGCAGGCAGTTCATATTGTGTATGCGGCGTTAAACAGAGCCCCAAACCATTACTATTTCCACATATTAGGCGTTAGACTGCCCTATGTAGTTGAACAGTGAATATTTCAAAAACGTCTATTACAGCCAAGGTATCGTAGGCAGGCAGTTCATATTGTGCATGCGGCGTTATACAGAGCCCCAAACCATTACTATATCCACATATTAGTCGTTAGACTGCCTTATGTGGTTGAACAGTGAATATTTCAAAAATGTCTGTTTTAGCCAAACTATCGTAGGCAGGCTGTTCATATTGTGTATGCGGGGTTATACAGAGCCCTAAACCATTACTATATACACATATTAGGCGTTAGACTGCCTTATGTGGTTGAACAGTGAATATTTCAAAAATGTCTGTTTTAGCCAAACTATCGTAGGCAGGCAGTTCATATTGTATATGCGGCATTTAACAGAGCCCCAAACCATTACTATATCCACATATTAGGCGTTAGACTGCCCTATGTAGTTGAACAGTGAATATTTCAAAAATGTCTATTACAGCCAAGGTATCGTAGGCAGGCAGTTCATATTGTGCATGCGGGGTTATACAGAGCCCCAAACCATTACTATATCCACATATTAGTCGTTAGACTGCCTTATGTGGTTGAACAGTGAATATTTCAAAAATGTCTGTTTTAGCCAAACTATCGTAGGCAGGCTGTTCATATTGTGTATGCGGGGTTATACAGAGCCCTAAACCATTACTATATACACATATTAGGCGTTAGACTGCCTTATGTGGTTGAACAGTGAATATTTCAAAAATGTCTGTTTTAGCCAAACTATCGTAGGCAGGCAGTTCATATTGTATATGCGGCATTTAACAGAGCCCCAAACCATTACTATATCCACATATTAGGCGTTAGACTGCCCTATGTAGTTGAACAGTGAATATTTCAAAAATGTCTATTACAGCCAAGGTATCGTAGGCAGGCAGTTCATATTGTGCATGCGGGGTTATACAGAGCCCCAAACCATTACTATATCCACATATTAGGCGTTAGACTGTTCCATGTGGTTGAACAGTGAATATTTCAAAATTGTCTGTTTTAGCCAAACTATCGTAGGCAGGCTGTTCATATTGTGTATGCGAAGTTATACAGAGCCCCAAACCATTACTATATCCACATATTAGGCGTTAGACTGCCCTATGTTGTTGAACAGTGAATATTTCAAAAATGTCTGTTTTAGCCAAACTATCGTAGGCAGGCTGTTCATATTGTGTATGCGGGGTTATACAGAGCCCCAAACCATTACTATATACACATATTAGGCGTTAGACTGCCCTATGTGGTTGAACAGTGAATATTTAAAAAATGTCTATTACAGCCAAAGTATCGTAGGCAGGCAGTTCATATTGTGTATGCGGGATTATACAGAGCCCCAAACCATTACTATATCCACATATTAGGCGTTAGACTGCCCTATGTGGTTGAACAGTGAATATTTCAAAAGTGTCTGTTATAGCCAAACTACCGTAAGCAGGCAGTTCATATTGTGTATGCGGCGTTATACAGAGCCCCAAACCCTTACTATTTCCACATATTAGGCGTTAGACTGCCCTATGTGGTTGAACAGTGAATATTTAAAAAATGTCTATTACAGCCAAGGTATCGTAGGCAGGCAGTTCATATTGTATATGCGGCATTTAACAGAGCCCCAATCCATTACTATATTCACATATTAAGCGTTAGACTGCCCCATGTGGTTGAACAGTGAATATTTCAAAAATGTCTGTTTTAGCTAAATTATCGTAGGCAGGCTGATCATATTGTGTATGCGGGATTATACAGAGCCCCAAACCATTACTATATCCACATATTAGGCGTTAGACTGCCCTATGTGGTTGAACAGTGAATATTTCAAAAGTGTCTGTTATAGCCAAACTACCGTAAGCAGGCAGTTCATATTGTGTATGCGGCGTTATACAGAGCCCCAAACCATTACTATATTCACATATTAAGCGTTAGACTGCCCCATGTGGTTGAACAGTGAATATTTCAAAAATGACTGTTTTAGCTAAACTATCGTAGGCAGGCTGTTCATATTGTGTATGCGGGGTTATACAGAGCCCCAAACCATTACTATATCCACATATTAGGCGTTAGACTGCCCTATGTGGTTAAACAGTGAATATTTCAAAAGTGTCTGTTATAGCCAAACTACCGTAAGCAGGCAGTTCATATTGTGTATGCGGCGTTATACAGAGCCCCAAACCATTACTATATCCATATATTAGGCGTTAGACTGCCCTATGTTGTTGAACAGTGAATATTTCAAAAATGTCTGTTTTAGCCAAACTATCGTAGGCAGTCTGTTCATATTGTGTATGCGGGGTTATACAGAGCCCCAAACCATTACTATATACACATATTAGGCGTTAGACTGCCTTATGTGGTTGAACACTGAATATTTAAAAAATGTCTATTACAGCCAAGGTATCGTAGGCATTCATATTGTATATGCGGCATTTAACAGAGCCCCAAACCATTACTATATCCACATATTAGGCGTTAGACTGCCCTATGTAGTTGAACAATAAATAATTAAAAAATGTCTGTTATAGCCAAACTATCGTAGGCAGGCTGTTTATATTGTGTATGCGGGGTTATACAGAGCCCCAAACCATTACTATATACACATATTAGGCGTTAGACTGCCCTATGTGGTTGAACAGTGAATATTTAAAAAATGTCTATTACAGCCAAGGTATCGTAGGCAGGCAGTTCATATTGTATATGCGGCATTTAACAGAGCCCCAAACCATTACTATATCCACATATTAGGCGTTAGACTACCCTATGTAGTTGAACAGTGAATATTTAAAAAATGTCTGTTATAGCAAAATTATCGTAAGCAGGCAGTTTATATTGCATGCGGCGTTTAACAGAGCCCCAAACCATTACTATATTCACATATTAAGCGTTAGACTGCCCCATGTGGTTGAACAGTGAATATTTCAAAATGACTCTTTTAGCTAAACTATCGTAGGCAGGCAGTTCATATTGTGTATGCGGGGTTATACAGAGCCCCAAACCATTACTATATCCACATATTAGGCGTTAGACTGCCCTATGTAGTTGAACAATAAATAATTAAAAAATGTCTGTTGTAAGGGCCCTGAGACCGGCTCTGTTTTATGTAAACAAAATATTTCAGTACGCAATTGTACTATTTACGAAATTAGGCGAGTGGTAAAAATTGCTGATCTGCAGTTTGGGCAGTTGAAGGGAGAGTCTGTGAGAAACGTAGAACAGTTGTTTGAAGGTTATTGTGCGTGCTGTTAGGTGCATGAATAATTTGCTAAAATTAAAAGTAAGTACTGCTTTATTATTTCTTTGTTTACTTATACAAAGTATAAGTCAAACTAGTACTAGTATATATTAAAATAGATTAAACATTATTTCAATATACTTTATTCTTTTGAACGGGTTTATCGTGTTGTGGAACAATGGCGCAGTTGTTCTACGTACAAACTTATGTTTGTAACAATCACCTTTTTCCGTATTTAAATATTAATTTCTTAAATTAATTGTGTTGAAATTTATAAGAGTTTCAATTTGAGAGATAATTATATTAGTTGAAGTGTGTTAATATCGCTTCATCAATTTATTTATGTATTGTGCTTACGAGCCAATATTTGAGCTTACGAGCTCGTACTACCTCGTTGAAGAGGGTACTTTAAGACGGGGATCTACGGAGAACTGTCTTGACAATGACCTACGGGAAATTGTCTTTGTTGCGGACGCCTGACACCCACTAGGACGCTAGTGGGATTTTATTTTACATTTAACAGCGATGTTGACAAACGGAAACTGTTGTCATAAATCGTGGAATTAAACAATTTTATAATATGTGATTGTGAAACATAAGTTGATCGATCGTTTAAGTAAATTTTATTTTAATTGTTGCAGTGCTTACTTAGTCCATGTGACTAATTTACTTATTGTTTCTTTTCAGTTGGTCTACTTTGCTTTGAGCCTGGTCGGTACAATACATCGAACAATATTTTAAATACATTCGGGTTTGTACCATTACACTGTTATAGCCAAACTATCGTAGGCAGGCAGTTTATATTGTGTATGCGGGGTTATACAGAGCCCCAAACCATTACTATATCCACATATTAGGCGTTAGACTGCCCTATGTGGTTGAACAGTGAATATTTCAAAAGTGTCTGTTATAGCCAAACTACCGTAAGCAGGCAGTTCATATTGTGTATGCGGCGTTAAACAGAGCCCCAAACCATTACTATTTCCACATATTAGGCGTTAGACTGCCCTATGTAGTTAAACAGTGAATATTTCAAAAACGTCTATTACAGCCAAGGTATCGTAGGCAGGCAGTTCATATTGTGCATGCGGCGTTATACAGAGCCCCAAACCATTACTATATCCACATATTAGTCGTTAGACTGCCTTATGTGGTTGAACAGTGAATATTTCAAAAATGTCTGTTTTAGCCAAACTATCGTAGGCAGGCTGTTCATATTGTGTATGCGGGGTTATACAGAGCCCTAAACCATTACTATATACACATATTAGGCGTAGGCCGCCTTATGTGGTTGAACAGTGAATATTTCAAAAATGTCTGTTTTAGCCAAACTATCGTAGGCAGGCAGTTCATATTGTATATGCGGCATTTAACAGAGCCCCAAACCATTACTATATCCACATATTAGGCGTTAGACTGCCCTATGTAGTTGAACAGTGAATATTTCAAAAATGTCTATTACAGCCAAGGTATCGTAGGCAGGCAGTTCATATTGTGCATGCGGGGTTATACAGAGCCCCAAACCATTACTATATCCACATATTAGTCGTTAGACTGCCTTATGTGGTTGAACAGTGAATATTTCAAAAATGTCTGTTTTAGCCAAACTATCGTAGGCAGGCTGTTCATATTGTGTATGCGGGGTTATACAGAGCCCTAAACCATTACTATATACACATATTAGGCGTTAGACTGCCTTATGTGGTTGAACAGTGAATATTTCAAAAATGTCTGTTTTAGCCAAACTATCGTAGGCAGGCAGTTCATATTGTATATGCGGCATTTAACAGAGCCCCAAACCATTACTATATCCACATATTAGGCGTTAGACTGCCCTATGTAGTTGAACAGTGAATATTTCAAAAATGTCTATTACAGCCAAGGTATCGTAGGCAGGCAGTTCATATTGTGCATGCGGGGTTATACAGAGCCCCAAACCATTACTATATCCACATATTAGGCGTTAGACTGTTCCATGTGGTTGAACAGTGAATATTTCAAAATTGTCTGTTTTAGCCAAACTATCGTAGGCAGGCTGTTCATATTGTGTATGCGAAGTTATACAGAGCCCCAAACCATTACTATATCCACATATTAGGCGTTAGACTGCCCTATGTTGTTGAACAGTGAATATTTCAAAAATGTCTGTTTTAGCCAAACTATCGTAGGTAGGCTGTTCATATTGTGTATGCGGGGTTATACAGAGCCCCAAACCATTACTATATACACATATTAGGCGTTAGACTGCCCTATGTGGTTGAACAGTGAATATTTAAAAAATGTCTATTACAGCCAAAGTATCGTAGGCAGGCAGTTCATATTGTGTATGCGGGATTATACAGAGCCCCAAACCATTACTATATCCACATATTAGGCGTTAGACTGCCCTATGTGGTTGAACAGTGAATATTTCAAAAGTGTCTGTTATAGCCAAACTACCGTAAGCAGGCAGTTCATATTGTGTATGCGGCGTTATACAGAGCCCCAAACCCTTACTATTTCCACATATTAGGCGTTAGACTGCCCTATGTGGTTGAACAGTGAATATTTAAAAAATGTCTATTACAGCCAAGGTATCGTAGGCAGGCAGTTCATATTGTATATGCGGCATTTAACAGAGCCCCAATCCATTACTATATTCACATATTAAGCGTTAGACTGCCCCATGTGGTTGAACAGTGAATATTTCAAAAATGTCTGTTTTAGCTAAATTATCGTAGGCAGGCTGATCATATTGTGTATGCGGGATTATACAGAGCCCCAAACCATTACTATATCCACATATTAGGCGTTAGACTGCCCTATGTGGTTGAACAGTGAATATTTCAAAAGTGTCTGTTATAGCCAAACTACCGTAAGCAGGCAGTTCATATTGTGTATGCGGCGTTATACAGAGCCCCAAACCATTACTATATTCACATATTAAGCGTTAGACTGCCCCATGTGGTTGAACAGTGAATATTTCAAAAATGACTGTTTTAGCTAAACTATCGTAGGCAGGCTGTTCATATTGTGTATGCGGGGTTATACAGAGCCCCAAACCATTACTATATCCACATATTAGGCGTTAGACTGCCCTATGTGGTTAAACAGTGAATATTTCAAAAGTGTCTGTTATAGCCAAACTACCGTAAGCAGGCAGTTCATATTGTGTATGCGGCGTTATACAGAGCCCCAAACCATTACTATATCCATATATTAGGCGTTAGACTGCCCTATGTTGTTGAACAGTGAATATTTCAAAAATGTCTGTTTTAGCCAAACTATCGTAGGCAGTCTGTTCATATTGTGTATGCGGGGTTATACAGAGCCCCAAACCATTACTATATACACATATTAGGCGTTAGACTGCCTTATGTGGTTGAACACTGAATATTTAAAAAATGTCTATTACAGCCAAGGTATCGTAGGCATTCATATTGTATATGCGGCATTTAACAGAGCCCCAAACCATTACTATATCCACATATTAGGCGTTAGACTGCCCTATGTAGTTGAACAATAAATAATTAAAAAATGTCTGTTATAGCCAAACTATCGTAGGCAGGCAGTTCATATTGTGTATGCGGGGTTATACAGAGTCCCAAACCATTACTATATCCACATATTAGGCGTTAGACTGCCCTATGTGGTTGAACAGTGAATATTTCAAAAGTGTCTGTTATAGCCAAACTACCGTAAGCAGGCAGTTCATATTGTGTATGCGGCGTTATACAGAGCCCCAAACCCTTACTATTTCCACATATTAGGCGTTAGACTGCCGTATATGGTTGAACAGTGAATATTTCAAAAATGTCTATTACAGCCAAGGTATCGTAGGCAGGCAGTTCATATTGTATATGCGGCGTTTAACTGAGCCCCAAACCATTACTATATCCACATATTAGGCGTTAGACTGCCCTATGTAGTTGAACAGTGAATATTTCAAAAATGTCTATTACAGCCAAGGTATCGTAGGCAGGCAGTTCATATTGTGCATGCGGGGTTATACAGAGCCCCAAACCATTACTATATCCACATATTAGACGTTAGACTGTTCCATGTGGTTGAACAGTGAATATTTCAAAATTGTCTGTTTTAGCCAAACTATCGTAGGCAGGCTGTTCATATTGTGTATGCGAAGTTATACAGAGCCCCAAACCATTACTATATCCACATATTAGGCGTTAGACTGCCCTATGTTGTTGAACAGTGAATATTTCAAAAATGTCTGTTTTAGCCAAACTATCGTAGGCAGGCTGTTCATATTGTGTATGCGGGGTTATACCGAGCCCCAAACCATTACTATATACACATATTAGGCGTTAGACTGCCCTATGTGGTTGAACAGACAATATTTAAAAAATGTCTATTACAGCCAAGGTATCGTAGGCAGGCAGTTCATATTGTATTGCGGCATTTAACAGAGCCCCAAACCATTACTATATCCACATATTAGGCGTTAGACTGCCCTATGTTGTTGAACAGTGAATATTTCAAAAATGTCTGTTATAGCCAAACTATCGTAGGCAGGCAGTTCATATTGTGTATGCGGGGTTATACAGAGCCCCAAACCATTACTATATCCACATATTAGGCGTTAGACTGCGCTATGTGGTTGAACAGTGAATATTTCAAAAGTGTCTGTTATAGCCAAACTACCGTAAGCAGGCAGTTCATATTGTGTATGCGGCGTTATACAGAGCCCCAAACCCTTACTATTTCCACATATTAGGCGTTAGACTGCCGTATATGGTTGAACAGTGAATATTTCAAATATGTCTATTACAGCCAAGGTATCGTAGGCAGGCAGTTCATATTGTATATGCGGCGTTTAACAGAGCCCCAAACCATTACTATATCCACATATTAGGCGTTAGACTGCCCTATGTAGTTGAACAGTGAATATTTCAAAAATGTCTGTTTTAGCCAAACTATCGTAGGCAGGCAGTTCATATTGTATATGCGGCATTTAACAGAGCCCCAAACCATTACTATATCCACATATTAGGCGTTAGACTGCCCTATGTAGTTGAACAGTGAATATTTCAAAAATGTCTATTACAGCCAAGGTATCGTAGGCAGGCAGTTCATATTGTGCATGCGGGGTTATACAGAGCCCCAAACCATTACTATATCCACATATTAGGCGTTAGACTGTTCCATGTGGTTGAACAGTGAATATTTCAAAATTGTCTGTTTTAGCCAAACTATCGTAGGCAGGCTGTTCATATTGTGTATGCGAAGTTATACAGAGCCCCAAACCATTACTATATCCACATATTAGGCGTTAGACTGCCCTATGTTGTTGAACAGTGAATATTTCAAAAATGTCTGTTTTAGCCAAACTATCGTAGGCAGGCTGTTCATATTGTGTATGCGGGGTTATACAGAGCCCCAAACCATTACTATATACACATATTAGGCGTTAGACTGCCCTATGTGGTTGAACAGTGAATATTTAAAAAATGTCTATTACAGCCAAAGTATCGTAGGCAGGCAGTTCATATTGTGTATGCGGGATTATACAGAGCCCCAAACCATTACTATATCCACATATTAGGCGTTAGACTGCCCTATGTGGTTGAACAGTGAATATTTCAAAAGTGTCTGTTATAGCCAAACTACCGTAAGCAGGCAGTTCATATTGTGTATGCGGCGTTATAGAGAGCCCCAAACCCTTACTATTTCCACACATTAGGCGTTAGACGGCCCTATGTGGTTGAACAGTGAATATTTAAAAAATGTCTATTACAGCCAAGGTATCGTAGGCATTCATATTGTATATGCGGCATTTAACAGAGCCCCAAACCATTACTATATCCACATATTAGGCGTTAGACTGCCCTATGTAGTTGAACAATAAATAATTAAAAAATGTCTGTTATAGCCAAACTATCGTAGGCAGGCAGTTCATATTGTGTATGCGGCGTTATACAGAGCCCCAAACCATTACTATATCCATATATTAGGCGTTAGACTGCCCTATGTTGTTGAACAGTGAATATTTCAAAAATGTCTGTTTTAGCCAAACTATCGTAGGCAGTCTGTTCATATTGTGTATGCGAGGTTATACAGAGCCCCAAACCATTACTATATACACATATTAGGCGTTAGACTGCCTTATGTGGTTGAACAGTGAATATTTAAAAAATGTCTATTACAGCCAAGGTATCGTAGGCATTCATATTGTATATGCGGCATTTAACAGAGCCCCAAACCATTACTATATCCACATATTAGGCGTTAGACTGCCCTATGTAGTTGAACAATAAATAATTAAAAAATGTCTGTTATAGCCAAACTATCGTAGGCAGGCAGTTCATATTGTGTATGCGGGGTTATACAGAGCCCCAAACCATTACTATATCCACATATTAGGCGTTAGACTGCGCTATGTGGTTGAACAGTGAATATTTCAAAAGTGTCTGTTATAGCCAAACTACCGTAAGCAGGCAGTTCATATTGTGTATGCGGCGTTATACAGAGCCCCAAACCCTTACTATTTCCACATATTAGGCGTTAGACTGCCGTATATGGTTGAACAGTGAATATTTCAAATATGTCTATTACAGCCAAGGTATCGTAGGCAGGCAGTTCATATTGTATATGCGGCGTTTAACAGAGCCCCAAACCATTACTATATCCACATATTAGGCGTTAGACAGCCCTATGTAGTTGAACAGTGAATATTTCAAAAATGTCTATTACAGCCAAGGTATCGTAGGCAGGCAGTTCATATTGTGCATGCGGGGTTATACAGAGCCCCAAACCATTACTATATCCACATATTATTCGTTAGACTGTTCCATGTGGTTGAACAGTGAATATTTCAAAATTGTCAGTTTTAGCCAAACTATCGTAGGCAGGCTGTTCATATTGTGTATGCGAAGTTATACAGAGCCCCAAACCATTACTATATCCACATATTAGGCGTTAGACTGCCCTATGTTGTTGAACAGTGAATATTTCAAAAATGTCTGTTTTAGCCAAACTATCGTAGGCAGGCTGTTCATATTGTGTATGCGGGGTTATACAGAGCCCCAAACCATTACTATATACACATATTAGGCGTTAGACTGCCCTATGTGGTTGAACAGTGAATATTTAAAAAATGTCTATTACAGCCAAGGTATCGTTGGCAGGCAGTTCATATTGTATATGCGGCATTTAACAGAGCCCCAAACCATTACTATATCCACATATTAGGCGTTAGACTACCCTATGTAGTTGAACAGTGAATATTTAAAAAATGTCTGTTATAGCAAAATTATCGTAAGCAGGCAGTTTATATTGCATGCGGCGTTTAACAGAGCCCCAAACCATTACTATATTCACATATTAAGCGTTAGACTGCCCCATGTGGTTGAACAGTGAATATTTCAAAATGACTCTTTTAGCTAAACTATCGTAGGCAGGCAGTTCATATTGTGTATGCGGGGTTATACAGAGCCCCAAACCATTACTATATCCACATATTAGGCGTTAGACTGCCCTATGTAGTTGAACAATAAATAATTAAAAAATGTCTGTTGTAAGGGCCCTGAGACCGGCTCTGTTTTATGTAAACAAAATATTTCAGTACGCAATTGTACTATTTACGAAATTAGGCGAGTGGTAAAAATTGCTGATCTGCAGTTTGGGCAGTTGAAGGGAGAGTCTGTGAGAAACGTAGAACAGTTGTTTGAAGGTTATTGTGCGTGCTGTTAGGTGCATGAATAATTTGCTAAAATTAAAAGTTAGTACTGCTTTATTATTTCTTTGTTTACTTATACAAAGTATAAGTCAAACTAGTACTAGTATATATTAAAATAGATTAAACATTATTTCAATATACTTTATTCTTTTGAACGGGTTTATCGTGTTGTGGAACAATGGCGCAGTTGTTCTACGTACAAACTTATGTTTGTAACAATCACCTTTTTCAGTATTTAAATATTAATTTCTTAAATTAATTGTGTTGAAATTTATAAGAGTTTCAATTTGAGAGATAATTATATTAGTTGAAGTGTGTTAATATCGCTTCATCAATTTATTTATGTATTGTGCTTACGAGCCAATATTTGAGCTTACGAGCTCGTACTACCTCGTTGAAGAGGGTACTTTAAGACGGGGATCTACGGAGAACTGTCTTGACAATGACCTACGGGAAATTGTCTTTGTTGCGGACGCCTGACACCCACTAGGACGCTAGTGGGATTTTATTTTACATTTAACAGCGATGTTGACAAACGGAAACTGTTGTCATAAATCGTGGAATTAAACAATTTTATAATATGTGATTGTGAAACATAAGTTGATCGATCGTTTAAGTAAATTTTATTTTAATTGTTGCAGTGCTTACTTAGTCCATGTGACTAATTTACTTATTGTTTCTTTTCAGTTGGTCTACTTTGCTTTGAGCCTGGTCGGTACAATTCATCGAACAATATTTTAAATACATTCGGGTTTGTACCATTACACTGTTATAGCCAAACTATCGTAGGCAGGCAGTTTATATTGTGTATGCGGGGTTATACAGAGCCCCAAACCATTACTATATCCACATATTAGGCGTTAGACTGCCCTATGTGGTTGAACAGTAAATATTTCAAAAGTGTCTGTTATAGCCAAACTACCGTAAGCAGGCAGTTCATATTGTGTATGCGGCGTTAAACAGAGCCCCAAACCATTACTATTTCCACATATTAGGCGTTAGACTGCCCTATGTAGTTGAACAGTGAATATTTCAAAAACGTCTATTACAGCCAAGGTATCGTAGGCAGGCAGTTCATATTGTGCATGCGGCGTTAAACAGAGCCCCAAACCATTACTATATCCATATATTAGGCGTTAGACTGCCCTATGTTGTTGAACAGTGAATATTTCAAAAATGTCTGTTTTAGCCAAACTATCGTAGGCAGGCTGTTCATATTGTGTATGCGGGGTTATACAGAGCCCCAAACCATTACTATATACACATATTAGGCGTTAGACTGCCTTTTGTTGTTGAACAGTGAATATTTCAAAAATGTCTGTTTTAGCCAAACTATCGTAGGCAGGCTGTTCATATTGTGTATGCGGGGTTATACAGAGCCCCAAACCATTACTATATCCACATATTAGGCGTTAGACTGCCCTATGTAGTTGAACAGTGAATATTTCAAAAACGTCTATTACAGCCAAGGTATCGTAGGCAGGCAGTTCATATTGTGCATGCGGCGTTATACAGAGCCCCAAACCATTACTATATACACATATTAGGCGTTAGACTGCCCTATGTGGCTGAACAGTGAATATTTAAAAAATGTCTATTACAGCCAAAGTATCGTAGGCAGGCAGTTCATATTGTATATGCGGCATTTAACAGAGCCCCAAACCATTACTATATCCACATATTAGGCGTTAGACTGCCCTATGTAGTTGAACAGTGAATATCTCAAAAATGTCTATTACAGCCAAGGTATCGTAAGCAGGCAGTTCATATTGTGCATGCGGGGTTATACAGAGCCCCAAACCATTACTATATCCACATATTAGGCGTTAGACTGTTCCATGTGGTTGAACAGTGAATATTTCAAAATTGTCTGTTTTAGCCAAACTATCGTAGGCAGGCTGTTCATATTGTGTATGCGAAGTTATACAGAGCCCCAAACCATTACTATATCCACATATTAGGCGTTAGACTGCCTTATGTGGTTGAACAGTGAATATTTCAAAAATGTCTGTTATAGCAAAATTATCGTAAGCAGGCAGTTTATATTGCATGCGGCGTTTAACAGAGCCCCAAACCATTACTATATTCACATATTAAGCGTTAGACTGCCCCATGTGGTTGAACAGTGAATATTTCACAAAAGTCTATTACCGCCAAGGTATCGTAGACAGGCAGTTCATATTGTATATGCGGCGTTTAACGGAGCCCCAAACCATTACTATATCCACATATTAGGCGTTAGACTGCCCTATGTGGTTGAACAGTGAATATTTCAAAAGTGTCTGTTATAGCCAAACTACCGTAAGCAGGCAGTTCATATTGTGTATGCGGCGTTAAACAGAGCCCCAAACCATTACTATTTCCACATATTAGGCGTTAGACTGCCCTATGTAGTTGAACAGTGAATATTTCAAAAACGTCTATTACAGCCAAGGTATCGTAGGCAGGCAGTTCATATTGTGCATGCGGCGTTAAACAGAGCCCCAAACCATTACTATATCCATATATTAGGCGTTAGACTGCCCTATGTTGTTGAACAGTGAATATTTCAAAAATGTCTGTTTTAGCCAAACTATCGTAGGCAGGCTGTTCATATTGTGTATGCGGGGTTATACAGAGCCCCAAACCATTACTATATACACATATTAGGCGTTAGACTGCCTTATGTTGTTGAACAGTGAATATTTCAAAAATGTCTGTTTTAGCCAAACTATCGTAGGCAGGCTGTTCATATTGTGTATGCGGGGTTATACAGAGCCCCAAACCATTACTATATCCACATATTAGGCGTTAGACTGCCCTATGTAGTTGAACAGTGAATATTTCAAAAACGTCTATTACAGCCAAGGTATCGTAGGCAGGCAGTTCATATTGTGCATGCGGCGTTATACAGAGCCCCAAACCATTACTATATCCACATATTAGTCGTTAGACTGCCTTATGTGGTTGAACAGTGAATATTACAAAAATGTCTGTTTTAGCCAAACTATCGTAGGCAGGCTGTTCATATTGTGTATGCGGGATTAAACAGAGCCCCAAACCATTACTATATCCACATATTGGGCGTTAGACTGCCCTATGTTGTTGAACAGTGAATATTTCAAAAATGTCTGTTTTAGCCAAACTATCGTAGGCAGGCTGTTCATATTGTGTATGCGGGGTTATACAGAGCCCTAAACCATTACTATATACACATATTAGGCGTTAGACTGCCCTATGTGGTTGAACAGTGAATATTTAAAACATGTCTATTACAGCGAAGGTATCGTAGGCAGGCAGTTCATATTGTATATGCGGCATTTAACAGAGCCTTAAACCATTACTATATCCACATATTAGGCGATAGACTACCCTATGTAATTGAACAGTGAATATTTCAAAAATGTCTATTACAGCCAAGGTATCGTAGGCAGGCAGTTCATATTGTATATGCGGCATTTAACAGAGCCCCAAACCATTACTAATTTACTTATTGTTTCTTTTCAGTTGGTCTACTTTGCTTTGAGCCTGGTCGGTACAATTCATCGAACAATATTTTAAATACATTCGGGTTTGTACCATTACACTGTTATAGCCAAACTATCGTAGGCAGGCAGTTTATATTGTGTATGCGGGGTTATACAGAGCCCCAAACCATTACTATATCCACATATTAGGCGTTAGACTGCCCTATGTTGTTGAACAGTGAATATTTCAAAAATGTCTGTTTTAGCCAAACTATCGTAGGCAGGCTGTTCATATTGTGTATGCGGGGTTATACAGAGCCCCAAACCATTACTATATCCACATATTAGGCGTTAGACTGCCCTATGTAGTTGAACAGTGAATATTTCAAAAACGTCTATTACAGCCAAGGTATCGTAGGCAGGCAGTTCATATTGTGCATGCGGCGTTATACAGAGCCCCAAACCATTACTATATCCACATATTAGTCGTTAGACTGCCTTATGTGGTTGAACAGTGAATATTACAAAAATGTCTGTTTTAGCCAAACTATCGTAGGCAGGCTGTTCATATTGTGTATGCGGGATTAAACAGAGCCCCAAACCATTACTATATCCACATATTGGGCGTTAGACTGCCCTATGTTGTTGAACAGTGAATATTTCAAAAATGTCTGTTTTAGCCAAACTATCGTAGGCAGGCTGTTCATATTGTGTATGCGGGGTTATACAGAGCCCTAAACCATTACTATATACACATATTAGGCGTTAGACTGCCCTATGTGGTTGAACAGTGAATATTTAAAACATGTCTATTACAGCGAAGGTATCGTAGGCAGGCAGTTCATATTGTATATGCGGCATTTAACAGAGCCTTAAACCATTACTATATCCACATATTAGGCGATAGACTACCCTATGTAATTGAACAGTGAATATTTCAAAAATGTCTATTACAGCCAAGGTATCGTAGGCAGGCAGTTCATATTGTATATGCGGCATTTAACAGAGCCCCAAACCATTACTATATTCACATATTAAGCGTTAGACTGCCCCATGTGGTTGAACAGTGAATATTTCAAAAATGTCTGTTTTAGCCAAATTATCGTAGGCAGGCTGTTCATATTGTGTATGCGGGATTATACAGAGCCCCAAACCATTACTATATCCACATATTAGGCGTTAGACTGCCCTATGTGGTTGAACAGTGAATATTTAAAAAATGTCTGTTATAGCCAAATTATCGTAAGCAGGCAGTTTATATTGCATGCGGCGTTTAACAGAGCCCCAAACCATTACTATTTTCACATATTAAGCGTTAGACTGCCCCATGTGGTTGAACAGTGAATATTTCAAAAATGACTGTTTTAGCTAATCTATCGTAGGCAGGCTGTTCATATTGTGTATGCGGGGTTATACAGAGCCCCAAACCATTACTATATCCACAGATTAGGCGTTAGACTGCCCTATGTGGTTGAACAGTGAATATTTCAAAAGTGTCTGTTATAGCCAAACTACCGTAAGCAGGCAGTTCATATTGTGTATGCGGCGTTATACAGAGCCCCAAACCCTTACTATTTCCACATATTAGGCGTTAGACTGCCGTATGTGGTTGAACAGTGAATATTTCAAAAATGTCTATTACAGCCAAGGTATCGTAGGCAGGCAGTTCATATTGTATATGCGGCGTTTAACAGAGCCCCAAACCATTACTATTTACACATATTAGGCGTTAGACTGCCCTATGTAGTTGAACAGTGAATATTTCAAAAATGTCTATTACAACCAAGGTATCGTAGGCAGGCAGTTCATATTGTGCATGCGGCGTTATACAGAGCCCCAAACCATTACTATATCCACATATTAGGCGTTAGACTGTTCCATGTGGTTGAACAGTGAATATTTCAAAATTGTCTGTTTTAGCCAAACTATCGTAGGCAGGCTGTTCATATTGTGTATGCGGGGTTATACAGAGCCCCAAACCATTACTATATCCACAGATTAGGCGTTAGACTGCCCTATGTGGTTGAACAGTGAATATTTCAAAAGTGTCTGTTATAGCCAAACTACCGTAAGCAGGCAGTTCATATTGTGTATGCGGCGTTATACAGAGCCCCAAACCCTTACTATTTCCACATATTAGGCGTTAGACTGCCGTATGTGGTTGAACAGTGAATATTTCAAAAATGTCTATTACAGCCAAGGTATCGTAGGCAGGCAGTTCATATTGTATATGCGGCGTTTAACATAGCCCCAAACCATTACTATTTCCACATATTAGGCGTTAGACTGCCCTATGTAGTTGAACAGTGAATATTTCAAAAATGTCTATTACAACCAGGGTATCGTAGGCAGGCAGTTCATATTGTGCATGCGGCGTTATACAGAGCCCCAAACCATTACTATATCCACATATTAGGCGTTAGACTGCCCTATGTAGTTGAACAATAAATAATTAAAAAATGTCTGTTATAGCCAAACTATCGTAGGCAGGCAGTTCATATTGTGTATGCGGGGTTATACAGAGCCCCAAACCATTACTATATCCACATATTAGGCGTTAGACTGCGCTATGTGGTTGAACAGTGAATATTTCAAAAGTGTCTGTTATAGCCAAACTACCGTAAGCAGGCAGTTCATATTGTGTATGCGGCGTTATACAGAGCCCCAAACCCTTACTATTTCCACATATTAGGCGTTAGACTGCCGTATATGGTTGAACAGTGAATATTTCAAAAATGTCTATTACAGCCAAGGTATCGTAGGCAGGCAGTTCATATTGTATATGCGGCGTTTAACAGAGCCCCAAACCATTACTATATCCACATATTAGGCGTTAGACTGCCCTATGTAGTTGAACAGTGAATATTTCAAAAATGTCTATTACAGCCAAGGTATCGTAGGCAGGCAGTTCATATTGTGCATGCGGGGTTATACAGAGCCCCAAACCATTACTATATCCACATATTAGGCGTTAGACTGTTCCATGTGGTTGAACAGTGAATATTTCAAAATTGTCTGTTTTAGCCAAACTATCGTAGGCAGGCTGTTCATATTGTGTATGCGAAGTTATACAGAGCCCCAAACCATTACTATATCCACATATTAGGCGTTAGACTGCCCTATGTTGTTGAACAGTGAATATTTCAAAAATGTCTGTTTTAGCCAAACTATCGTAGGCAGGCTGTTCATATTGTGTATGCGGGGTTATACAGAGCCCCAAACCATTACTATATACACATATTAGGCGTTAGACTGCCCTATGTGGTTGAACAGTGAATATTTAAAAAATGTCTATTACAGCCAAGGTATCGTAGGCAGGCAGTTCATATTGTATATGCGGCATTTAACAGAGCCCCAAACCATTACTATATCCACATATTAGGCGTTAGACTACCCTATGTAGTTGAACAGTGAATATTTAAAAAATGTCTGTTATAGCAAAATTATCGTAAGCAGGCAGTTTATATTGCATGCGGCGTTTAACAGAGCCCCAAACCATTACTATATTCACATATTAAGCGTTAGACTGCCCCATGTGGTTGAACAGTGAATATTTCAAAATGACTCTTTTAGCTAAACTATCGTAGGCAGGCAGTTCATATTGTGTATGCGGGGTTATACAGAGCCCCAAACCATTACTATATCCACATATTAGGCGTTAGACTGCCCTATGTAGTTGAACAATAAATAATTAAAAAATGTCTGTTGTAAGGGCCCTGAGACCGGCTCTGTTTTATGTAAACAAAATATTTCAGTACGCAATTGTACTATTTACGAAATTAGGCGAGTGGTAAAAATTGCTGATCTGCAGTTTGGGCAGTTGAAGGGAGAGTCTGTGAGAAACGTAGAACAGTTGTTTGAAGGTTATTGTGCGTGCTGTTAGGTGCATGAATAATTTGCTAAAATTAAAAGTAAGTACTGCTTTATTATTTCTTTGTTTACTTATACAAAGTATAAGTCAAACTAGTACTATTATATATTAAAATAGATTAAACATTATTTCAATATACTTTATTCTTTTGAACGGGTTTATCGTGTTGTGGAACAATGGCGCAGTTGTTCTACGTACAAACTTATGTTTGTAACAATCACCTTTTTCCGTATTTAAATATTAATTTCTTAAATTAATTGTGTTGAAATTTATAAGAGTTTCAATTTGAGAGATAATTATATTAGTTGAAGTGTGTTAATATCGCTTCATCAATTTATTTATGTATTGTGCTTACGAGCCAATATTTGAGCTTACGAGCTCGTACTACCTCGTTGAAGAGGGTACTTTAAGACGGGGATCTACGGAGAACTGTCTTGACAATGACCTACGGGAAATTGTCTTTGTTGCGGACGCCTGACACCCACTAGGACGCTAGTGGGATTTTATTTTACATTTAACAGCGATGTTGACAAACGGAAACTGTTGTCATAAATCGTGAAATTAAACAATTTTATAATATGTGATTGTGAAACATAAGTTGATCGATCGTTTAAGTAAATTTTATTTTAATTGTTGCAGTGCTTACTTAGTCCATGTGACTAATTTACTTATTGTTTCTTTTCAGTTGGTCTACTTTGCTTTGAGCCTGGTCGGTACAATTCATCGAACAATATTTTAAATACATTCGGGTTTGTACCATTACACTGTTATAGCCAAACTATCGTAGGCAGGCAGTTTATATTGTGTATGCGGGGTTATACAGAGCCCCAAACCATTACTATATCCACATATTAGGCGTTAGACTGCCCTATGTGGTTGAACAGTGAATATTTCAAAAGTGTCTGTTATAGCCAAACTACCGTAAGCAGGCAGTTCATATTGTGTATGCGGCGTTAAACAGAGCCCCAAACCATTACTATATCCATATATTAGGCGTTAGACTGCCCTATGTTGTTGAACAGTGAATATTTCAAAAATGTCTGTTTTAGCTAAACTATCGTAGGCAGGCTGTTCATATTGTGTATGCGGGGTTATACAGAGCCCCAAATCATTACTATATAAACATATTAAGCGTTAGACTGCCCTATGTGGTTAAACAGTGAATATTTCAAAAGTGTCTGTTATAGCCAAACTACCGTAAGCAGGCAGTTCATATTGTGTATGCGGCGTTATACAGAGCCCCAAACCATTACTATATCCATATATTAGGCGTTAGACTGCCCTATGTTGTTGAACAGTGAATATTTCAAAAATGTCTGTTATAGCAAAATTATCGTAAGCAGGCAGTTTATATTGCATGCGGCGTTTAACAGAGCCCCAAACCATTACTATATCCATATATTAGGCGTTAGACTGCCCTATGTTGTTGAACAGTGAATATTTCAAAAATGTCTGTTTTAGCCAAACTATCGTAGGCAGGCTGTTCATATTGTGTATGCGGGGTTATACAGAGCCCCAAACCATTACTATATACACATATTAGGCGTTAGACTGCCTTATGTTGTTGAACAGTGAATATTTCAAAAATGTCTGTTTTAGCCAAACTATCGTAGGCAGGCTGTTCATATTGTGTATGCGGGGTTATACAGAGCCCCAAACCATTACTATATCCACATATTAGGCGTTAGACTGCCCTATGTAGTTGAACAGTGAATATTTCAAAAACGTCTATTACAGCCAAGGTATCGTAGGCAGGCAGTTCATATTGTGCATGCGGCGTTATACAGAGCCCCAAACCATTACTATATCCACATATTAGTCGTTAGACTGCCTTATGTGGTTGAACAGTGAATATTTCAAAAATGTCTGTTTTAGCCAAACTATCGTAGGCAGGCTGTTCATATTGTGTATGCGGGGTTATACAGAGCCCTAAACCATTACTATATACACATATTAGGCGTTAGACTGCCTTATGTGGTTGAACAGTGAATATTTCAAAAATGTCTGTTTTAGCCACACTATCGTAGGCAGGCAGTTCATATTGTATATGCGGCATTTAACAGAGCCCCAAACCATTACTATATCCACATATTAGGCGTTAGACTGCCCTATGTAGTTGAACAGTGAATATTTCAAAAATGTCTATTACAGCCAAGGTATCGTAGGCAGGCAGTTCATATTGTGCATGCGGGGTTATACAGAGCCCCAAACCATTACTATATCCACATATTAGGCGTTAGACTGTTCCATGTGGTTGAACAGTGAATATTTCAAAATTGTCTGTTTTAGCTAAATTATCGTAGGCAGGCTGATCATATTGTGTATGCGGGATTATACAGAGCCCCAAACCATTACTATATCCACATATTAGGCGTTAGACTGCCCTATGTGGTTAAACAGTGAATATTTCAAAAGTGTCTGTTATAGCCAAACTACCGTAAGCAGGCAGTTCATATTGTGTATGCGGCGTTATACAGAGCCCCAAACCATTACTATATTCACATATTGAGCGTTAGACTGCCCCATGTGGTTGAACAGTGAATATTTCAAAAATGACTGTTTTAGCTAAACTATCGTAGGCAGGCTGTTCATATTGTGTATGCGGGGTTATACAGAGCCCCAAACCATTACTATATCCACATATTAGGCGTTAGACTGCCCTATGTGGTTAAACAGTGAATATTTCAAAAGTGTCTGTTATAGCCAAACTACCGTAAACAGGATGTTCATATTGTGTATGCGGCGTTATACAGAGCCCCAAACCATTACTATATCCATATATTAGGCGTTAGACTGCCCTATGTTGTTGAACAGTGAATATTTCAAAAATGTCTGTTTTAGCCAAACTATCGTAGGCAGTCTGTTCATATTGTGTATGCGGGGTTATACAGAGCCCCAAACCATTACTATATACACATATTAGGCGTTAGACTGCCCTATGTGGTTGAACAGTGAATATTTAAAAAATGTCTATTACAGCCAAGGTATCGTAGGCATTCATATTGTATATGCGGCATTTAACAGAGCCCCAAACCATTACTATATCCACATATTAGGCGTTAGACTGCCCTATGTAGTTGAACAATAAATAATTAAAAAATGTCTGTTATAGCCAAACTATCGTAGGCAGGCAGTTCATATTGTGTATGCGGGGTTATACAGAGCCCCAAACCATTACTATATCCACAACCATTACTATATTAGGCGTTAGACTGCCCTATGTGGTTGAACCGTGAATATTTCAAAAGTGTCTGTTATAGCCAAACTACCTTAAGCAGGCAGTTCATATTGTGTATGCGGCGTTATACAGAGCCCCAAACCCTTACTATTTCCACATATTAGGCGTTAGACTGCCGTATATGGTTGAACAGTGAATATTTCAAAAATGTCTATTACAGCCAAGGTATCGTAGGCAGGCAGTTCATATTGTATATGCGGCGTTTAACAGAGCCCCAAACCATTACTATATCCACATATTAGGCGTTAGACTGCCCTATGTAGTTGAACAGTGAATATTTCAAAAATGTCTATTACAGCCAAGGTATCGTAGGCAGGCAGTTCATATTGTGTATGCGGGGTTATACAGAGCCCCAAACCATTACTATATACACATATTAGGCGTTAGACTGCTCTATGTGGTTGAACAGTGAATATTTAAAAAATGTCTATTACAGCCAAGGTATCGTAGGCAGGCAGTTCATATTGTATATGCGGCATTTAACAGAGCCCCAAACCATTACTATATCCACATATTAGGCGTTAGACTGCCCTATGTAGTTGAACAGTGAATATTTCAAAAATGTCTATTACAACCAAGGTATCGTAGGCAGGCAGTTCATATTGTGCATGCGGCGTTATACAGAGCCCCAAACCATTACTATATCCACATATTAGGCGTTAGACTGCTCTATGTGGTTGAACAGTGAATATTTAAAAAATGTCTAAAACAGCCAAGGTATCGTAGGCAGGCAGTTCATATTGTGCATGCGGCGTTATACAGAGCCCCAAACTGTTACTATATCCACATATTAAGCGTTAGACTGCCCCATGTGGTTGAACAGCGAATATTTCAAAAATGTCTGTTATAGCAAAATTATCGTAAGCAGGCAGTTTATATTGCATGCGGCGTTTAACAGAGCCCCAAACCATTACTATATCCATATATTAGGCGTTAGACTGCCCTATGTTGTTGAACAGTGAATATTTCAAAAATGTCTGTTTTAGCCAAACTATCGTAGGCAGGCTGTTCATATTGTGTATGCGGGGTTATACAGAGCCCCAAACCATTACTATATACACATATTAGGCGTTAGACTGCCTTATGTTGTTGAACAGTGAATATTTCAAAAATGTCTGTTTTAGCCAAACTATCGTAGGCAGGCTGTTCATATTGTGTATGCGGGGTTATACAGAGCCCCAAACCATTACTATATCCACATATTAGGCGTTAGACTGCCCTATGTAGTTGAACAGTGAATATTTCAAAAACGTCTATTACAGCCAAGGTATCGTAGGCAGGCAGTTCATATTGTGCATGCGGCGTTATACAGAGCCCCAAACCATTACTATATCCACATATTAGTCGTTAGACTGCCTTATGTGGTTGAACAGTGAATATTTCAAAAATGTCTGTTTTAGCCAAACTATCGTAGGCAGGCTGTTCATATTGTGTATGCGGGGTTATACAGAGCCCTAAACCATTACTATATACACATATTAGGCGTTAGACTGCCTTATGTGGTTGAACAGTGAATATTTCAAAAATGTCTGTTTTAGCCAAACTATCGTAGGCAGGCAGTTCATATTGTATATGCGGCATTTAACAGAGCCCCAAACCATTACTATATCCACATATTAGGCGTTAGACTGCCCTATGTAGTTGAACAGTGAATATTTCAAAAATGTCTATTACAGCCAAGGTATCGTAGGCAGGCAGTTCATATTGTGCATGTGGCGTTATACAGAGCCCCAAACTATTACTATATCCACATATTAGGCGTTAGACTGCCCCATGTGGTTGAACAGTGAATATTTCAAAAATGTCTGTTTTAGCCAAACTATCGTAGGCAGGCTGTTCATATTGTGTATGCGGGGTTATACAGAGCCCCAAACCATTACTATATCCACATATTAGGCGTTAGACTGCTTTATGTTGTTGAACAGTGAATATTTCAAAAATGTCTGTTTTAGCCAAACTATCGTAGGCAGGCTGTTCATATTGTGTATGCGGGGTTATACAGAGCCCCAAACCATTACTATATACACATATTAGGCGTTAGACTGCTCTATGTGGTTGAACAGTGAATATTTAAAAAATGTCTATTACAGCCAAGGTATCGTAGGCAGGCAGTTCATATTGTATATGCGGCGTTATACAGAGCCCCAAACCATTACTATATCCACATATTAGGCGTTAGACTGCCCTATGTAGTTGAACAATAAATAATTAAAAAATGTCTGTTATAGCCAAACTTTCATAGGCAGGCAGTTCATATTGTGTATGCGGGGTTATACAGAGCCCCAAACCATTACTATATACACATATTAGGCGTTAGACTGCTCTATGTGGTTGAACAGTGAATATTTAAAAAATGTCTATTACAGCCAAGGTATCGTAGGCAGTCAGTTCATATTGTATATGCGGCATTTAACAGAGCCCCAAACCATTACTATATCCACATATTAGGCGTTAGACTGCCCTATGTAGTTGAACAGTGAATATTTCAAAAATGTCTATTACAACCAAGGTATCGTAGGCAGGCAGTTCATATTGTGCATGCGGCGTTATACAGAGCCCCAAACCATTACTATATCCACATATTAGGCGTTAGACTGCTCTATGTGGTTGAACAGTGAATATTTAAAAAATGTCTAAAACAGCCAAGGTATCGTAGGCAGGCAGTTCATATTGTGCATGCGGCGTTATACAGAGCCCCAAACTGTTACTATATCCACATATTAAGCGTTATACTGCCCCATGTGGTTGAACAGCGAATATTTCAAAAATGTCTGTTTTAGCCAAACTATCGTAGGCAGGCTGTTCATATTGTGTATGCGGGGTTATACAGAGCCCCAAACCATTACTATATCCACATATTAGGCGTTAGACTGCTTTATGTTGTTGAACAGTGAATATTTCAAAAATGTCTGTTTTAGCCAAACTATCGTAGGCAGGCTGTTCATATTGTGTATGCGGGGTTATACAGAGCCCCAAACCATTACTATATACACATATTAGGCGTTAGACTGCTCTATGTGGTTGAACAATGAATATTTAAAAAATGTCTATTACAACCAAGGTATCGTAGGCAGGCAGTTCATATTGTGCATGCGGCGTTATACAGAGCCCCAAACCATTACTATATCCACATATTAGGCGTTAGACTGCCCTATGTAGTTGAACAATAAATAATTAAAAAATGTCTGTTATAGCCAAACTTTCGTAGGCAGGCAGTTCATATTGTGTATGCGGGGTTATACAGAGCCCCAAACCATTACTATATCCACATATTAGGCGTTAGACTGCCCTATGTGGTTGAACAGTGAATATTTCAAAAGTGTCTGTTATAGCCAAACTACCGTAAGCAGGCAGTTCATATTGTGTATGCGGCGTTATACAGAGCCCCAAACCCTTACAATTTCCACATATTAGGCGTTAGACTGCCGTATATGGTTGAACAGTGAATATTTCAAAAATGTCTGTTATAGCCAAACTTTCGTAGGCAGGCAGTTCATATTGTGTATGCGGGGTTATATAGAGCCCCAAACCATTACCATATACACATATTAGGCGTTAGACTGCCCTATGTGGTTGAACAGTGAATATTTAAAAAATGTCTATTACAGCCAAGGTATCGTAGGCAGGCTGTTCATATTGTATATGCGGCATTTAACAGAGCCCCAAACCATTACTATATCCACATATTAGGCGTTAGACTGCCCTATGTAGTTGAACAGTGAATATTTTAAAAACGTCTATTACAGCCAAGGTATCGTAGGCAGGCAGTTCATATTGTATATGCGGCGTTTAACGGAGCCCCAAACCATTACTATATCCACATATTAGTCGTTAGACTGCCTTATGTGGTTGAACAATAAATAATTAAAAAATGTCTGTTATAGCCAAACTATCGTAGGCAGGCAGTTCATATAGTGTATGCGGGGTTATACAGAGCCCCAAACCATTACTATATCCACATATTAGGCGTTAGACTGCCCTATGTTGTTGAACAGTCAATATTTCAAAAATGTCTGTTTTAGCCAAACTATCGTAGGCAGGCTGTTCATATTGTGTATGCGGGGTTATACAGAGCCCCAAACCATTACTATATACACATATTAGGCGTTAGACTGCCCTATGTGGTTGAACAGACAATATTTAAAAAATGTCTATTACAGCCAAGGTATCGTAGGCAGGCAGTTCATATTGTATTGCGGCATTTAACAGAGCCCCAAACCATTACTATATCCACATATTAGGCGTTAGACTGCCCTATGTTGTTGAACAGTGAATATTTTAAAATGTCTGTTTTAGCCAAACTATCGTAGGCAGGCTGTTCATATTGTGTATGCGGGGTTATACAGAGCCCCAAACCATTACTATATCCACATATTAGGCGTTAGACTACCCTATGTAGTTGAACAGTGAATATTTAAAAAATGTCTGTTATAGCAAAATTATCGTAGGCAGGCAGTTCATATTGTGTATGCGGGGTTATACAGAGCCCCAAACCATTAGTATATCCACATATTAGGCGTTAGACTGCCCTATGTGGATGAACAGTGAATATTTCAAATGTGTCTGTTATAGCCAAACTACCGTAAGCAGGCAGTTCATATTGTGTATGCGGCGTTATACACAGCCCCAAACCCTTACTATTTCCACATATTAGGCGTTAGACTGCCGTATGTTGTTGAACAGTGAATATTTCAAAAATGTCTATTACAGCCAAGGTATCGTAGGCAGGCAGTTCATATTGAATATGCGGCGTTTAACAGAGCCCCAAACCATTACTATATCCACATATTAGGCGTTAGACTGCCCTATGTAGTTGAACAGTGAATATTTCAAAAATGTCTATTACAGCCAAGGTATCGTAGGCAGGCAGTTCATATTGTGCATGCGGCGTTATACAGAGCCCCAAACTATTACTATATCCACATATTAGGCGTTAGACTGCCCCATGTGGTTGAACAGTGAATATTTCAAAAATGTCTGTTTTAGCCAAACTATCGTAGGCAGGCTGTTCATATTGTGTATGCGGGGCTATACAGAGCCCCAAACCATTACTATATCCACATATTAGGCGTTAGACTGCTTTATGTTGTTGAACAGTGAATATTTCAAAAATGTCTGTTTTAGCCAAACTATCGTAGGCAGGCTGTTCATATTGTGTATGCGGGGTTATACAGAGCCCCAAACCATTACTATATACACATATTAGGCGTTAGACTGCTCTATGTGGTTGAACAGTGAATATTTAGAAAATGTCTATTACAGCCAAGGTATCGTAGGCAGGCAGTTCATATTGTATATGCGGCGTTATACAGAGCCCCAAACCATTACTATATCCACATATTAGGCGTTAGACTGCCCTATGTAGTTGAACAATAAATAATTAAAAAATGTCTGTTATAGCCAAACTTTCATAGGCAGGCAGTTCATATTGTGTATGCGGGGTTATACAGAGCCCCAAACCATTACTATATACACATATTAGGCGTTAGACTGCTCTATGTGGTTGAACAGTGAATATTTAAAAAATGTCTATTACAGCCAAGGTATCGTAGGCAGGCAGTTCATATTGTATATGCGGCATTTAACAGAGCCCCAAACCATTACTATATCCACATATTAGGCGTTAGACTGCCCTATGTAGTTGAACAGTGAATATTTCAAAAATGTCTATTACAACCAAGGTATCGTAGGCAGGCAGTTCATATTGTGCATGCGGCGTTATACAGAGCCCCAAACCATTACTATATCCACATATTAGGCGTTAGACTGCTCTATGTGGTTGAACAGTGAATATTTAAAAAATGTCTAAAACAGCCAAGGTATCGTAGGCAGGCAGTTCATATTGTGCATGCGGCGTTATACAGAGCCCCAAACTGTTACTATATCCACATATTAAGCGTTAGACTGCCCCATGTGGTTGAACAGCGAATATTTCAAAAATGTCTGTTATAGCAAAATTATCGTAAGCAGGCAGTTTATATTGCATGCGGCGTTTAACAGAGCCCCAAACCATTACTATATCCATATATTAGGCGTTAGACTGCCCTATGTTGTTGAACAGTGAATATTTCAAAAATGTCTGTTTTAGCCAAACTATCGTAGGCAGGCTGTTCATATTGTGTATGCGGGGTTATACAGAGCCCCAAACCATTACTATATACACATATTAGGCGTTAGACTGCCTTATGTTGTTGAACAGTGAATATTTCAAAAATGTCTGTTTTAGCCAAACTATCGTAGGCAGGCTGTTCATATTGTGTATGCGGGGTTATACAGAGCCCCAAACCATTACTATATCCACATATTAGGCGTTAGACTGCCCTATGTAGTTGAACAGTGAATATTTCAAAAACGTCTATTACAGCCAAGGTATCGTAGGCAGGCAGTTCATATTGTGCATGCGGCGTTATACAGAGCCCCAAACCATTACTATATCCACATATTAGTCGTTAGACTGCCTTATGTGGTTGAACAGTGAATATTTCAAAAATGTCTGTTTTAGCCAAACTATCGTAGGCAGGCTGTTCATATTGTGTATGCGGGGTTATACAGAGCCCTAAACCATTACTATATACACATATTAGGCGTTAGACTGCTTTATGTTGTTGAACAGTGAATATTTCAAAAATGTCTGTTTTAGCCAAACTATCGTAGGCAGGCTGTTCATATTGTGTATGCGGGGTTATACAGAGCCCCAAACCATTACTATATACACATATTAGGCGTTAGACTGCTCTATGTGGTTGAACAGTGAATATTTAGAAAATGTCTATTACAGCCAAGGTATCGTAGGCAGGCAGTTCATATTGTATATGCGGCGTTATACAGAGCCCCAAACCATTACTATATCCACATATTAGGCGTTAGACTGCCCTATGTAGTTGAACAATAAATAATTAAAAAATGTCTGTTATAGCCAAACTTTCATAGGCAGGCAGTTCATATTGTGTATGCGGGGTTATACAGAGCCCCAAACCATTACTATATACACATATTAGGCGTTAGACTGCTCTATGTGGTTGAACAGTGAATATTTAAAAAATGTCTATTACAGCCAAGGTATCGTAGGCAGGCAGTTCATATTGTATATGCGGCATTTAACAGAGCCCCAAACCATTACTATATCCACATATTAGGCGTTAGACTGCCCTATGTAGTTGAACAGTGAATATTTCAAAAATGTCTATTACAACCAAGGTATCGTAGGCAGGCAGTTCATATTGTGCATGCGGCGTTATACAGAGCCCCAAACCATTACTATATCCACATATTAGGCGTTAGACTGCTCTATGTGGTTGAACAGTGAATATTTAAAAAATGTCTAAAACAGCCAAGGTATCGTAGGCAGGCAGTTCATATTGTGCATGCGGCGTTATACAGAGCCCCAAACTGTTACTATATCCACATATTAAGCGTTAGACTGCCCCATGTGGTTGAACAGCGAATATTTCAAAAATGTCTGTTATAGCAAAATTATCGTAAGCAGGCAGTTTATATTGCATGCGGCGTTTAACAGAGCCCCAAACCATTACTATATCCATATATTAGGCGTTAGACTGCCCTATGTTGTTGAACAGTGAATATTTCAAAAATGTCTGTTTTAGCCAAACTATCGTAGGCAGGCTGTTCATATTGTGTATGCGGGGTTATACAGAGCCCCAAACCATTACTATATACACATATTAGGCGTTAGACTGCCTTATGTTGTTGAACAGTGAATATTTCAAAAATGTCTGTTTTAGCCAAACTATCGTAGGCAGGCTGTTCATATTGTGTATGCGGGGTTATACAGAGCCCCAAACCATTACTATATCCACATATTAGGCGTTAGACTGCCCTATGTAGTTGAACAGTGAATATTTCAAAAACGTCTATTACAGCCAAGGTATCGTAGGCAGGCAGTTCATATTGTGCATGCGGCGTTATACAGAGCCCCAAACCATTACTATATCCACATATTAGTCGTTAGACTGCCTTATGTGGTTGAACAGTGAATATTTCAAAAATGTCTGTTTTAGCCAAACTATCGTAGGCAGGCTGTTCATATTGTGTATGCGGGGTTATACAGAGCCCTAAACCATTACTATATACACATATTAGGCGTTAGACTGCCTTATGTGGTTGAACAGTGAATATTTCAAAAATGTCTGTTTTAGCCAAACTATCGTAGGCAGGCTGTTCATATTGTGTATGCGGGGTTATACAGAGCCCCAAACCATTACTATATACACATATTAGGCGTTAGACTGCTCTATGTGGTTGAACAGTGAATATTTAAAAAATGTCTATTACAGCCAAGGTATCGTAGGCAGGCAGTTCATATTGTATATGCGGCGTTATACAGAGCCCCAAACCATTACTATATCCACATATTAGGCGTTAGACTGCCCTATGTAGTTGAACAATAAATAATTAAAAAATGTCTGTTATAGCCAAACTTTCATAGGCAGGCAGTTCATATTGTGTATGCGGGGTTATACAGAGCCCCAAACCATTACTATATACACATATTAGGCGTTAGACTGCTCTATGTGGTTGAACAGTGAATATTTAAAAAATGTCTATTACAGCCAAGGTATCGTAGGCAGTCAGTTCATATTGTATATGCGGCATTTAACAGAGCCCCAAACCATTACTATATCCACATATTAGGCGTTAGACTGCCCTATGTAGTTGAACAGTGAATATTTCAAAAATGTCTATTACAACCAAGGTATCGTAGGCAGGCAGTTCATATTGTGCATGCGGCGTTATACAGAGCCCCAAACCATTACTATATCCACATATTAGGCGTTAGACTGCTCTATGTGGTTGAACAGTGAATATTTAAAAAATGTCTAAAACAGCCAAGGTATCGTAGGCAGGCAGTTCATATTGTGCATGCGGCGTTATACAGAGCCCCAAACTGTTACTATATCCACATATTAAGCGTTATACTGCCCCATGTGGTTGAACAGCGAATATTTCAAAAATGTCTGTTTTAGCCAAACTATCGTAGGCAGGCTGTTCATATTGTGTATGCGGGGTTATACAGAGCCCCAAACTATTACTATATCCACATATTAGGCGTTAGACTGCTTTATGTTGTTGAACAGTGAATATTTCAAAAATGTCTGTTTTAGCCAAACTATCGTAGGCAGGCTGTTCATATTGTGTATGCGGGGTTATACAGAGCCCCAAACCATTACTATATACACATATTAGGCGTTAGACTGCTCTATGTGGTTGAACAATGAATATTTAAAAAATGTCTATTACAACCAAGGTATCGTAGGCAGGCAGTTCATATTGTGCATGCGGCGTTATACAGAGCCCCAAACCATTACTATATCCACATATTAGGCGTTAGACTGCCCTATGTAGTTGAACAATAAATAATTAAAAAATGTCTGTTATAGCCAAACTTTCGTAGGCAGGCAGTTCATATTGTGTATGCGGGGTTATACAGAGCCCCAAACCATTACTATATCCACATATTAGGCGTTAGACTGCCCTATGTGGTTGAACAGTGAATATTTCAAAAGTGTCTGTTATAGCCAAACTACCGTAAGCAGGCAGTTCATATTGTGTATGCGGCGTTATACAGAGCCCCAAACCCTTACAATTTCCACATATTAGGCGTTAGACTGCCGTATATGGTTGAACAGTGAATATTTCAAAAATGTCTGTTATAGCCAAACTTTCGTAGGCAGGCAGTTCATATTGTGTATGCGGGGTTATATAGAGCCCCAAACCATTACCATATACACATATTAGGCGTTAGACTGCCCTATGTGGTTGAACAGTGAATATTTAAAAAATGTCTATTACAGCCAAGGTATCGTAGGCAGGCTGTTCATATTGTATATGCGGCATTTAACAGAGCCCCAAACCATTACTATATCCACATATTAGGCGTTAGACTGCCCTATGTAGTTGAACAGTGAATATTTTAAAAACGTCTATTACAGCCAAGGTATCGTAGGCAGGCAGTTCATATTGTATATGCGGCGTTTAACGGAGCCCCAAACCATTACTATATCCACATATTAGTCGTTAGACTGCCTTATGTGGTTGAACAATAAATAATTAAAAAATGTCTGTTATAGCCAAACTATCGTAGGCAGGCAGTTCATATAGTGTATGCGGGGTTATACAGAGCCCCAAACCATTACTATATCCACATATTAGGCGTTAGACTGCCCTATGTTGTTGAACAGTCAATATTTCAAAAATGTCTGTTTTAGCCAAACTATCGTAGGCAGGCAGTTCATATTGTATTGCGGCATTTAACAGAGCCCCAAACCATTACTATATCCACATATTAGGCGTTAGACTGCCCTATGTTGTTGAACAGTGAATATTTTAAAATGTCTGTTTTAGCCAAACTATCGTAGGCAGGCTGTTCATATTGTGTATGCGGGGTTATACAGAGCCCCAAACCATTACTATATCCACATATTAGGCGTTAGACTACCCTATGTAGTTGAACAGTGAATATTTAAAAAATGTCTGTTATAGCAAAATTATCGTAGGCAGGCAGTTCATATTGTGTATGCGGGGTTATACAGAGCCCCAAACCATTAGTATATCCACATATTAGGCGTTAGACTGCCCTATGTGGATGAACAGTGAATATTTCAAATGTGTCTGTTATAGCCAAACTACCGTAAGCAGGCAGTTCATATTGTGTATGCGGCGTTATACACAGCCCCAAACCCTTACTATTTCCACATATTAGGCGTTAGACAGCCGTATGTGGTTGAAGAGTGAATATTTCAAAAATGTCTATTACAGCCAAGGAATCGTAGGCAGGCAGTTCATATTGTATATGCGGCGTTTAACAGAGCCCCAAACCATTACTATATCCACATATTAGGCGTTAGACTGCCCTATGTAGTTGAACAGTGAATATTTCAAAAATGTCTATTACAGCCAAGGTATCGTAGGCAGGCAGTTCATATTGTGCATGCGGCGTTATACAGAGCCCCAAACCATTACTATATCCACATATTAGGCGTTAGATTGCCCCATGTGGTTGAACAGTGAATATTTCAAAAATGTCTGTTTTAGCAAAACTATCGTAGGCAGGCTGTTCATATTGTGTATGCGGGGTTATACAGAGCCCCAAACCATTACTATATCCACATATTAGGCGTTAGACTGCTTTATGTTGTTGAACAGTGAATATTTCAAAAATGTCTGTTTTAGCCAAACTATCGTAGGCAGGCTGTTCATATTGTGTATGCGGGGTTATACAGAGCCCCAAACCATTACTATATACACATATTAGGCGTTAGACTGCCCTATGTGGTTGAACAGTGAATATTTAAAAAATGTCTATTACAGCCAAGGTATCGTAGGCAGGCAGTTCATATTGTATATGCGGCATTTAACAGAGCCCCAAACCATTACTATATCCACATATTAGGCGTTAGACTACCCTATGTAGTTGAACAGTGAATATTTCAAAAATGTCTATTACAGCCTAGGTATCGTAGGCAGGCAGTTCATATTGTATATGCGGCAATTAACAGATCCCCAAACCATTACTATATTCACATATTATTCGTTAGACTACCCTATGTAGTTGAACAGTGAATATTTCAAAAATGTCTATTACAGCCTAGGTATCGTAGGCAGGCAGTTCATATTTTATATGCGGCATTTAACAGAGCCCCAAACCATTACTATATTCACATATTAAGCGTTAGACTGCCTTATGTGGTTGAACAGTGAATATTTCAAAAATGACTCATTTAGCTAAACTATCGGAGGCAGGCAGTTCATATTGTGTATGCGGGGTTATACAGAGCCCCAAACCATTACTATATCCACATATTAGGCGTTAGACTGCCCTATGTAGTTGAACAATAAATAATTAAAAAATGTCTGTTATAGCCAAACTATCGTAGGCAGGCAGTTCATATTGTGTATGCGGGGTTATACAGAGCACCAAACCATTACTATATCCACATATTAGGCGTTAGACTGCCCTATGTAGTTGAGCAGTGAATATTTCAAAAGTGTCTGTTATAGCCAAACTACCGTAAGCAGGCAGTTCATATTGTGTATGCGGCGTTATACAGAGCCCCAAACCCTTACTATTTCCACATATTAGGCGTTAAACTGCCGTATATGGTTGAACAGTGAATATTTCAAAAATGTCTATTACAGCCAAGGTATCGTAGGCAGGCAGTCCATATTGTATATGCGGCGTTTAACAGAGCCCCAAACCATTACTATATCCACATATTAGGCGTTAGCTGCCCTATGTAGTTGAACAGTGAATATTTCAAGAATGTCTATTACAGCCAAGGTATCGTAGGCAGGCAGTTCATATTGTGCATGCGGGGTTATACAGAGCCCCAAACCATTACTATATCCACATATTAGGCGTTAGATTGCCCCATGTGGTTGAACAGTGAATATTTCAAAAATGTCTGTTTTAGCAAAACTATCGTAGGCAGGCTGTTCATATTGTGTATGCGGGGTTATACAGAGCCCCAAACCATTACTATATCCACATATTAGGCGTTAGACTGCTTTATGTTGTTGAAAAGTGAATATTTCAAAAATGTCTGTTTTAGCCAAACTATCGTAGGCAGGCTGTTCATATTGTGTATGCGGGGTTATACAGAGCCCCAAACCATTACTATATACACATATTAATCGTTAGACTGCCCTATGTTGTTGAACAGTGAATATTTAAAAAATGTCTATTACAGCCAAGGTATCGTAGGCAGGCAGTTCATATTGTATATGCGGCATTTAACAGAGCCCCAAACCATTACTATATCCACATATTAGGCGTTAGACTACCCTATGTAGTTGAACAGTGAATATTTCAAAAATGTCTATTACAGCCTAGGTATCGTAGGCAGGCAGTTCATATTGTATATGCGGCATTTAACAGAGCCCCAAACCATTACTATATTCACATATTAAGCGTTAGACTGCCCCATGTGGTTGAACAGTGAATATTTCAAAAATGACTCTTTTAGCTAAACTATCGTAGGCAGGCAGTTCATATTGTGTATGCGGGGTTATACAGAGCCCCAAACCATTACTATATCCACATGTTAGGCGTTAGACTGCCCTATGTAGTTGAACAATAAATAATTAAAAAACGTCTGTTATAGCCAAACTATCGTAGGCAGGCAGTTCATATTGTGTATGCGGGGTTATACAGAGCACCAAACCATTACTATATCCATATATTATTCGTTAGACTGCTTTATGTTGTTGAACAGTGAATATTTCAAAAGTGTCTGTTATAGCCAAACTACCGTAAGCAGGCAGTTCATATTGTGTATGCGGCGTTATACACAGCCCCAAACCCTTACTATTTCCATATATTAGGCGTTAGACTGCCTTATGTGGTTGAACAATAAATAATTAAAAAATGTCTGTTATAGCCAAACTATCGTAGGCAGGCAGTTCATATAGTGTATGCGGGGTTATACAGAGCCCCAAACCATTACTATATCCACATATTAGGCGTTAGACTGCCCTATGTTGTTGAACAGTCAATATTTCAAAAATGTCTGTTTTAGCCAAACTATCGTAGGCAGGCTGTTCATATTGTGTATGCGGGGTTATACAGAGCCCCAAACCATTACTATATCCACATACTAGGCGTTAGACTGCCCTATGTAGTTAAACAATAAATTATTAAAAAATGTCTGTTATAGCCAAACTTTCGTAGGCAGGCAGTTCATATTGTGTATGCGGGATTATACAGAGCCCCAAACCATTACTATATCCACATATTAGGCGTTAGACTGCCCTATGTGGTTGAACAGTGAATATTTCAAAAGTATATGTTATAGCCAAACTACAGTAAGCAGGCAGTTCATATTGTGTATGCGGCGTTATACAGAGCCCCAAACCCTTACAATTTCCACATATTAGGCGTTAGACTGCCATATATGGTTGAACAGTGAATATTTCAAAAATGTCTGTTATAGCCAAACTTTCGTAGGCAGGCAGTTCATATTGTGTATGCGGGGTTATATAGAGCCCCAAACCATTACTATATACACATATTAGGCGTTAGACTGCCCTATGTGGTTGAACAGTGAATATTTAAAAAATGTCTATTACAGCCAAGGTATCGTAGGCAGGCTGTTCATATTGTATATGCGGCATTTAACAGAGCCCCAAACCATTACTATATCCACATATTAGGCGTTAGACTGCCCTATGTAGTTGAACAGTGAATATTTCAAAAACGTCTATTACAGCCAAGGTATCGTAGGCAGGCAGTTCATATTGTATATGCGGCGTTTAACGGAGCCCCAAACCATTACTATATCCACATATTAGGCGTTAGACTGCCCTATGTAGTTGAACAGTGAATATTTCAAAAACGTCTATTACAGCCAAGGTATCGTAGGCAGGCAGTTCATATTGTGCATGCGGCGTTATACACAGCCCCAAACCATTACTATATCCACATATTAGTCGTTAGACTGCCTTATGTGGTTGAACAATAAATAATTAAAAAATGTCTGTTATAGCCAAACTATCGTAGGCAGGCAGTTCATATAGTGTATGCGGGGTTATACAGAGCCCCAAACCATTACTATATCCACATTGTAAGGGTCTCAGTACGGGGGTATACGCCCACATTTTAGACTCAGGTCAAAAATTGCTTCCTTCAACCCCATTGGTTATAGATAACCATGTGATTGGAAATATTGCACTTGTAGATGCGTGTTGAAATAAGTTTGCAGAGAGTACCAGTTTTAATACTGACCCTCATTAGGGTACATAGAACTGATCTTAAGAGTGTTTAATCGTTAAATCTACTTCCAATTCTAATTTGAAGAAACTCACTACCATTTGTCTCGGTGAGTACATTTCTCACTTAGTTTACTAGGAATAAGTACCATACGACTTGATCAAGTACGTTTCACATTTTATTTGATTTCAAAGTTGTTTGACAATCTTTAATGTAAAACTCGAACTTTGTTTTGACTAAGGCATTAGCCGCTACATTGCGGACTTGTAAGCAATGTAGTAAGGGGATTTAGTATTAGCGTACTTTAGACTCTTGGTGAACATGTGACGATATCGCATCGTATGCTTTAATTTTGGATTATGTCTAACCTCGTGCAAGAGGGGCATATTATCCGACAAGGATCCACGATGGTGAATTGTCACTTGTCAAGGACGCTTGGCACCCACTGGGACGCTAGTGGGACATCGAAATATCATGTATTTGATATTTATCAAATATAGAGCGATATTTGCACATGGGAGCGATTAAAGTAAATATCGTGATATGATTGTCCAACACGAGTTACATAAATTCTTAAACTTTACTCTTCGGTAAACTAACGTACTTTTTATAAATTATATTACAGGATTGGTCTACTTCACTCAAGAGCTTGGTCAGAGTATTTATCTTTGTTTTATATTCGTATAAGGCAGGGGTTTGTACTATTACAACATATTAGGCGTTAGACTGCCCTATGTGGTTGAACAGTGAATATTTCAAAAGTGTCTGTTATAGCCAAACTACCGTAAGCAGGCAGTTCATATTGTGTATGCGGCGTTAAACAGAGCCCCAAACCATTACTATTTCCACATATTAGGCGTTAGACTGCCGTATGTGGTTGAACAGTGAATATTTCAAAAATGTCTATTACAGCCAAGGTATCGTAGACAGGCAGTTCATATTGTATATGCGGCGTTTAACGGAACCCCAAACCATTACTATATCCACATATTAGGCGTTAGACTGCCCTATGTAGTTGAACAGTGAATATTTCAAAAACGTCTATTACAGCCAAGGTATCGTAGGCAGGCAGTTCATATTGTGCATGCGGCGTTATACAGAGCCCCAAACCATTACTATATCCACATATTAGTCGTTAGACTGCCTTATGTGGTTGAACAGTGAATATTTCAAAAATGTCTGTTTTTGCCAAACTATCGTAGGCAGGCTGTTAATATTGTGTATGCGGAATTAAACAGAGCCCCAAACCATTACTATATCCACATATTGGGCGTTAGACTGCCCTATGTTGTTGAACAGTGAATATTTCAAAAATGTCTGTTTTAGCCAAACTATCGTAGGCAGGCTGTTCATATTGTGTATGCGGGGTTATACAGAGCCCCAAACCATTACTATATCCACATATTAGGCGTTAGACTGCCCTATGTAGTTGAACAGTGAATATTTAAAAAATGTCTGTTATAGCAAAATTATCGTAAGCGGGCAGTTTACATTGCACGCGGCGTTTAACAGAGCCCCAAACCATTACTATATTCACATATTAAGCGTTAGACTGCCCCATGTGGTTGAACAGTGAATATTTCAAAAATGACTGTTTTAGCTAAACTATCGTAGGCAGGCTGTTCATATTGTGTATGCGGGGTTATACAGTGCCCCAAACCATTACTATATCCACATATTAGGCGTTAGACTGCCCCATGTGGTTGAACAGTGAATATTTCAAAAATGTCTGTTTTAGCCAAACTATCGTAGGCAGGCTGTTCATATTGTGTATGCGGGGTTATACAGTGCCCCAAACCATTACTATATCCATATATTAGGCGTTAGACTGCCCTATGTTGTTGGACAGTGAATATTTCAAAAATGTCTGTTTTAGCCAAACTATCGTAGGCAGGCTGTTCATATTGTGTATGCGGGGTTATACAGATCCCCAAACCATTAATATATACACATATTAGGCGTTAGACTGCCCCTTGTGGTTGAACAGTGAATATTTAAAAAATGTCTATTACAGCCAAGGTATCGTAGGCAGGCAGTTCATATGCGGCATTTAACAGAGCCCCAAACCATTACTATATCCACATATTAGGCGTTAGACTGCCCTATGTAGTTGAACAGTGAATATTTCAAAAATGTATATTACAACCAAGGTATCGTAGGCAGGCAGTTCATATTGTGTATGCGGGGTTATACAGAGCCCCAAACCATTAGTATATCCACATATTAGGCGTTAGACTGCCCTATGTGGTTGAACAGTGAATATTTCAAAAGTGTCTGTTATAGCCAAACTACCGTAAGCAGGCAGTTCATATTGTGTATGCGGCGTTATACACAGCCCCAAACCCTTACTATTTCCACATATTAGGCGTTAGACTGCCGTATGTGGTTGAACAGTGAATATTTCAAAAATGTCTATTACAGCCAAGGTATCGTAGGCAGGCAGTTCATATTGTATATGCGGCGTTTAACAGAGCCCCAAACCATTACTATATCCACATATTAGGCGTTAGACTGCCCTATGTAGTTGAACAGTGAATATTTCAAAAATGTCTATTACAACCAAGGTATCGTAGGCAGGCAGTTCATATTGTGCATGCGGCGTTATACAGAGCCCCAAACCATTACTATATCCACATATTAGGCGTTAGACTGCCCTATGTAGTTGAACAATAAATAATTAAAAAATGTCTGTTATAGCCAAACTTTCGTAGGCAGGCAGTTCATATTGTGCATGCGGCGTTATACAGAGCCCCAAACCATTACTATATCCACATATTAGGCGATAGACTGCCCTATGTAGTTGAACAATAAATAATTAAAAAATGTCTGTTATAGCCAAACTTTCGTAGGCAGGCAGTTCATATTGTGTATGCGGGGTTATACAGAGCCCCAAACCATTACTATATCCACATATTAGGCGTTAGACTGCCCTATGTGGTTGAACAGTGAATATTTCAAAAGTGTCTGTTATAGCCAAACTACCGTAAGCAGGCAGTTCATATTGTGTTTGCGGCGTTATACAGAGCCCCAAACCCTTACAATTTCCACATATTAGGCGTTAGACTGCCGTATATGTTTGAACAGTGAATATTTCAAAAATGTCTGTTATAGCCAAACTTTCGTAGGCAGGCAGTACATATTGTGTATGCGGGGTTATACAGAGCCCCAAACCATTACTATATACACATATTAGGCGTTAGACTGCCTTATGTGGTTGAACAGTGAATATTTCAATAATGTCTGTTTTAGCCAAACTATCGTAGGCAGGCTGTTCATATTGTGTATGCGGGATTAAACAGAGCCCCAAACCATTACTATATCCACATATTAGGCGTTAGACTGCCCTATGTAGTTGAACAGTGAATATTTCAAAAATGTCTATTACAGCCAAGGTATCGTAGGCAGGCAGTTCATATTGTGCATGCGGCGTTATACAGAGCCCCAAACTATTACTATATCCACATATTAGGCGTTAGACTGCCTTATGTAGTTGAACAGTGAATATTTCAAAAATGGTTATTACAGCCAAGGTATCGTAGGCAGGCAGTTCATATTGTGCATGCGGCGTTATACAGAGCCCCAAACTATTACTATATTCACATATTAGGCGTTAGACTGCCTTATGTGGTTGAACAGTGAATATTTCAATAATGTCTGTTTTAGCCAAACTATCGTAGGCAGGCTGTTCATATTGTGTATGCGGGATTAAACAGAGCCCCAAACCATTACTATATCCACATATTAGGCGTTAGACTGCCCTATGTAGTTGAACAGTGAATATTTCAAAAATGTCTATTACAGCCAAGGTATCGTAGGCAGGCAGTTCATATTGTGCATGCGGCGTTATACAGAGCCCCAAACTATTACTATATCCACATATTAGGCGTTAGACTGCCTTATGTAGTTGAACAGTGAATATTTCAAAAATGTCTATTACAGCCAAGGTATCGTAGGCAGGCAGTTCATATTGTGCATGCGGCGTTATACAGAGCCCCAAACTATTACTATATCCACATATTAGGCGTTAGACTGCCCCATGTGGTTGAACAGTGAATATTTCAAAAATGTCTGTTTTAGCCAAACTATCGTAGGCAGGCTGTTCATATTGTGTATGCGGGGTTATACGGAGCCCCAAACCATTACTATATCCACATATTAGGCGTTAGACTGCTTTATGTTGTTGAACAGTGAATATTTCAAAAATGACAGTTTTAGCCAAACTATCGTAGGCAGGCTGTTCATATTGTGTATGCGGGATTAAACAGAGCCCCAAACCATTACTATATCCACATATTAGGCGTTAGACTGCCCCATGTGGTTGAACAGTGAATATTTCAAAAATGTCTGTTTTAGCCAAACTATCGTAGACAGGCTGTTCATATTGTGTATGCGGGGTTATACAGAGCCCCAAACCATTACTATATCCACATATTAAGCGTTAGACTGCTTTATGTTGTTGAACAGTGAATATTTCAAAAATGTCTGTTTTAGCCAAACTATCGTAGGCAGGCTGTTCATATTGTGTATGCGGGGTTATACAGAGCCCCAAACCATTACTATATACACATATTAGGAGTTAGACTGCCCTATGTGGTTGAACAGTGAATATTTCAAAAATGTCTATTACAGCCTAGGTATCGTAGGCAGGCAGTTCATATTGTATATGCGGCATTTAACATAGCCCCAAACCATTACTATATTCACATATTAAGCGTTAGACTGCCCCATGTGATTAAACAGTGAATATTTCAAAAATGTCTATTACAGCCAAGGTATCGTAGACAGGCAGTTCATATTGTATATGCGGCGTTTAACGGAGCCCCAAACCATTACTATATCCACATATTAGGCGTTAAACTGCCCTATGTAGTTGAACAGTGAATATTTCAAAAACGTCTATTACAGCCAAGGTATCGTGGGCAGGCAGTTCATATTGTGCATGCGGCGTTATACAGAGCCCCAAACCATTACTATATCCACATATTAGTCGTTAGACTGCCTTAAGTGGTTGAACAGTGAATATTTCAAAAATGTCTGTTTTAGCCAAACTATCGTAGGCAGGCTGTTCATATTGTGTATGCGGGATTAAACAGAGCCCCAAACCATTACTATATACACATATTAGGAGTTAGACTGCCCTATGTGGTTGAACAGTGAATATTTCAAAAATGTCTATTACAGCCTAGGTATCGTAGGCAGGCAGTTCATATTGTATATGCGGCGTTATACAGAGCCCCAAACCATTACTATATCCACATATAAGTCGTTAGACTGCCTTAAGTGGTTGAACAGTGAATATTTCAAAAATGTCTGTTTTAGCCAAACTATCGTAGGCAGGCTGTTCATATTGTGTATGCGGGATTAAACAGAGCCCCAAACCATTACTATATCCACATATTGGGCGTTAGACTGCCCTATGTTGTTGAACAGTGAATATTTCAAAATTGTCTGTTTTTGCCAAACTATCGTAGGCAGGCAGTTCATATTGTGCATGCGGCGTTATACAGAGCCCCAAACCATTACTATATCCACATATTAGGCGTTAGACTGCCCTATGTGGTTGAACAATAAATAATTAAAAAATGTCTGTTATAGCCAAACTATCGTAGGCAGGCAGTTCATATTGTGTATGCGGGGTTATACAGAGCCCCAAACCATTACTATATCCACATACTAGGCGTTAGACTGTCCTATGTAGTTTAACAGTGAATATTTCAAAAATGTCTATTACAGTCAAGGTATCGTAGGCAGGCAGTTCCTATTGTGCATGCGGCGTTATACAGAGCCCCAAACCATTACTATATCCACATATTAGGCGTTAGACTGCCCCATGTGGTTGAACAGTGAATATTTCAAAAATGTCTGTTTTAGCCAAACTATCGTAGGCAGGCAGTTCATATTGTGTATGCGGGGTTATACAGAGCCCCAAACCATTACTATATCCACATATTAGGCGTTAGACTGCTTTATGTTGTTGAACAGTGAATATTTCAAAAATGTCTGTTTTAGCCAAACTATCGTAGGCAGGCTGTTCATATTGTGTATGCGGGGTTATACAGAGCCCCAAACCATTACTATATACACATATTAGGCGTTAGACTGCCCTATGTGGTTGAACAGTGAATATTTCAAAAATGTCTATTACAGCCTAGGTATCGTAGGCAGGCAGTTCATATTGTATATGCGGCATTTAACAGAGCCCCAAACCATTACTATATTCACATATTAAGCGTTAGACTGCCCCATGTGGTTGAACAGTGAATATTTCAAAAATATCTATTACAGCCAAGGTATCGTAGACAGGCAGTTCATATTGTATATGCGGCGTTTAACGGAGCCCCAAACCATTACTATATCCACATATTTGGCGTTAGACTGCCCTATGTAGTTGAACAGTGAATATTTCAAAAACGTCTATTACAGCCAAGGTATCGTAGGCAGGCAGTTCATATTGTGCATGCGAAGTTATACAGAGCCCCAAACCATTACTATATACACATATTAGGCGTTAGACTGCCCTATGTGGTTGAACAGTGAATATTTAAAAAATGTCTATTTCAGCCAAGGTATCGTAGGCAGGCAGTTCATATTGTATATGCGGCATTTAACAGAGCCCCAAACCATTACTATATCCACATATTAGGCGATAGAATACCCTATGTAGTTGAACAGTGAATATTTCAAAAATGTCTATTACAGCCAAGGTATCGTAGGCAGGCAGTTCATATTGTATATGCGGCATTTAACAGAGCCCCAAACCATTACTATATTCACATATTAAGCGTTAGACTGCCCCATGTGGTTGAACAGTGAATATTTCAAAAATGACTGTTTTAGCTAAACTATCGTAGGCAGGCTGTTCATATTGTGTATGCGGGGTTATACAGAGCCCCAAACCATTACAATATCCACATATTAGGCGTTAGACTGCCCTATGTGGTTGAACAGTGAATATTTCAAAAGTGTCTGTTATAGCCAAACTACCGTAAGCAGGCAGTTCATACTGTGTATGCGGCGTTATACAGAGCCCCAAACCCTTACTATTTCCACATATTAGGCGTTAGACTGCCGTATGTGGTTGAACAGTGAATATTTCAAAAATGTCTATTACAGCCAAGGTATCGTAGACAGGCAGTTCATATTGTATAGGCGGCGTTTAACAGAGCCCCAAACCATTACTATATCCACATATTAGGCGTTAGACTGCCCTATGTAGTTGAACAATAAATAATTAAAAAATGTCTGTTATAGCCAAACTTTCGTAATCAGGCAGTTCATGTGGTGTATGCGGGGTTATACAGAGCCCCAAACCATTACCATATCCACATATTAGGCGTTAGACTGCCCTATGTAGTTGAACAGTGAATATTTCAAAAATGTCTATTACAGCCAAGGTATCGTAGGCAGGCAGTTCCTATTGTGCATGCGGCGTTATACAGAGCCCCAAACCATTACTATATCCACATATTAGGCGTTAGACTGCCCCATGTGGTTGAACAGTGAATATTTCAAAAATGTCTGTTTTAGCCAAACTATCGTAGACAGGCTGTTCATATTGTGTATGCGGGGTTATACAAAGCCCCAAACCATTACTATATCCACATATTAGGCGTTAGACTGCCCTATGTAGTTGAACAGTGAATATTTCAAAAACGTCTATTACAGCCAAGGTATCGTAGGCAGGCAGTTCATATTGTGCATGCGGCGTTATACAGAGCCCCAAACCATTACTATATCCACATATTAGGCGTTAGACTGCCCCATGTGGTTGAACAGTGAATATTTCAAAAATGTCTGTTTTAGCCAAACTATCGTAGACAGGCTGTTCATATTGTGTATGCGGGGTTATACAAAGCCCCAAACCATTGCTATATCCACATATTAGTCGTTAGACTGCCTTATGTGGTTGAACAGTGAATATTTCAAAAATGTCTGTTTTAGCCAAACTATCGTAGGCAGGCTGTTCATATTGTGTATGCGGGATTAAACAGAGCCCCAAACCATTACTATATCCACATATTGGGCGTTAGACTGCCCTATGTTGTTGAACAGTGAATATTTCAAAATTGCCTGTTTTAGCCAAACTATCGTAGGCAGGCTGTTCATATTGTGAATGCGAAGTTATTCAGAGCCCCAAACCATTACTATATACACATATTAGGCGTTAGACTGCCCTATGTAGTTGAACAGTGAATATTTCAAAAATGTCTATTACAGCCAAGGTATCGTAGGCAGGCAGTTCATATTGTATATGCGGCATTTAACAAAGCCCCAAACCATTACTATATTCACATATTAAGCGTTAGACTGCCCCATGTGGTTGAACAGTGAATATTTCAAAAATGTCTGTTTTAGCCAAATTATCGTAGGCAGGCTGTTCATATTGTGTATGCGGGATTATACAGAGCCCCAAACCATTACTATATCCACATATTAGGCGTTAGACTGCCCTATGTGGTTGAACAGTGAATATTTCAAAAGTGTCTTTTATAGCCAAACTACCGTAAGCAGGCAGTTCATATTGTGTATGCGGCGTTATACAGAGCCCCAAACCCTTACTATTTCCACATATTAGGCGTTAGACTGCCCTATGTGGTTGAACAGTGAATATTTAAAAAATGTCTGTTATAGCAAAATTATCGTCAGCAGGCAGTTTATATTGCATGCGGCGTTTAACAGAGCCCCAAACCATTACTATATTCATATATTTGGCGTTAGACTGCCCTATGTAGTTGAACAGTGAATATTTCAAAAACGTCTATTACAGCCAAGGTATCGTAGGCAGGCAGTTCATATTGTGCATGCGAAGTTATACAGAGCCCCAAACCATTACTATATACACATATTAGGCGTTAGACTGCCCTATGTGGTTGAACAGTGAATATTTAAAAAATGTCTATTTCAGCCAAGGTATCGTAGGCAGGCAGTTCATATTGTATATGCGGCATTTAACAGAGCCCCAAACCATTACTATATCCACATATTAGGCGATAGACTACCCTATGTAGTTGAACAGTGAATATTTCAAAAATGTCTATTACAGCCAAGGTATCGTAGGCAGGCAGTTCATATTGTATATGCGGCATTTAACAGAGCCCCAAACCATTACTATATTCACATATTAAGCGTTAGACTGCCCCATGTGGTTGAACAGTGAATATTTCAAAAATGACTGTTTTAGCTAAACTATCGTAGGTAGGCTGTTCATATTGTGTATGCGGGGTTATACAGAGCCCCAAACCATTACAATATCCACATATTAGGCGTTAGACTGCCCTATGTGGTTGAACAGTGAATATTTCAAAAGTGTCTGTTATAGCCAAACTACCGTAAGCAGGCAGTTCATACTGTGTATGCGGCGTTATACAGAGCCCCAAACCCTTACTATTTCCACATATTAGGCGTTAGACTGCCGTATGTGGTTGAACAGTGAATATTTCAAAAATGTCTATTACAGCCAAGGTATCGTAGACAGGCAGTTCATATTGTATAGGCGGCGTTTAACAGAGCCCCAAACCATTACTATATCCACATATTAGGCGTTAGACTGCCCTATGTAGTTGAACAATAAATAATTAAAAAATGTCTGTTATAGCCAAACTTTCGTAATCAGGCAGTTCATATGGTGTATGCGGGGTTATACAGAGCCCCAAACCATTACTATATCCACATATTAGGCGTTAGACTGCCCTATGTAGTTGAACAGTGAATATTTCAAAAATGTCTATTACAGCCAAGGTATCGTAGGCAGGCAGTTCCTATTGTGCATGCGGCGTTATACAGAGCCCCAAACCATTACTATATCCACATATTAGGCGTTAGACTGCCCCATGTGGTTGAACAGTGAATATTTCAAAAATGTCTGTTTTAGCCAAACTATCGTAGACAGGCTGTTCATATTGTGTATGCGGGGTTATACAAAGCCCCAAACCATTACTATATCCACATATTAGGCGTTAGACTGCCCTATGTAGTTGAACAGTGAATATTTCAAAAACGTCTATTACAGCCAAGGTATCGTAGGCAGGCAGTTCATATTGTGCATGCGGCGTTATACAGAGCCCCAAACCATTACTATATCCACATATTAGTCGTTAGACTGCCTTATGTGGTTGAACAGTGAATATTTCAAAAATGTCTGTTTTAGCCAAACTATCGTAGGCAGGCTGTTCATATTGTGTATGCGGGATTAAACAGAGTCCCAAACCATTACTATATCAACATATTGGGCGTTAGACTGCCCTATGTTGTTGAACAGTGAATATTTCAAAATTGTCTGTTTTAGCCAAACTATCGTAGGCAGGCTGTTCATATTGTGTATGCGAAGTTATACAGAGCCCCAAACCATTACTATATACACATATTAGGCGTTAGACTGCCCTATGTGGTTGAACAGTGAATATTTAAAAAATGTCTATTACAGCCAAGGTATCGTAGGCAGGCAGTTCATATTGTGTATGCGGGATTAAACAGAGCCCCAAACCATTACTATATCCACATATTGGGCGTTAGGCTGCCCTATGTGGTTGAACAGTGAATATTTCAAAAATGTCTGTTTTAGCCAAACTATCGTAGGCAGGCTGTTCATATTGTGTATGCGGGATTAAACAGAGCCCCAAACCATTACTATATCCACATATTGGGCGTTAGACTGCCCTATGTTGTTGAACAGTGAATATTTCAAAATTGCCTGTTTTAGCCAAACTATCGTAGGCAGGCTGTTCATATTGTGAATGCGAAGTTATTCAGAGCCCCAAACCATTACTATATACACATATTAGGCGTTAGACTGCCCTATGTAGTTGAACAGTGAATATTTCAAAAATGTCTATTACAGCCAAGGTATCGTAGGCAGGCAGTTCATATTGTGCATGCGGCATTTAACAGAGCCCCAAACCATTACTATATTCACATATTAAGCGTTAGACTGCCCCATGTGGTTCAACAGTGAATATTTCAAAAATGTCTGTTTTAGCCAAATTATCGTAGGCAGGCTGTTCATATTGTGTATGCGGGATTATACAGAGCCCCAAACCATTACTATATCCACATATTAGGCGTTAGACTGCCCTATGTGGTTGAACAGTGAATATTTCAAAAGTGTCTGTTATAGCCAAACTACCGTAAGCAGGCAGTTCATATTGTGTATGCGGCGTTATACAGAGCCCCAAACCCTTACTATTTCCACATATTAGGCGTTAGACTGCCCTATGTGGTTGAACAGTGAATATTTAAAAAATGTCTGTTATAGCAAAATTATCGTAAGCAGGCAGTTTATATTGCATGCGGCGTTTAACAGAGCCCCAAACCATTACTATATTCACATTATAAGCGTTAGACTGCCCCATGTGGTTGAACAGTGAATATTTCAAAAATGACTGTTTTAGCTAAACTATCGTAGGCAGGCTGTTCATATTGTGTATGCGGGGTTATACAGAGCCCCAAACCATTACAATATCCACATATTAGGCGTTAGACTGCCCTATGTGGTTAAACAGTGAATATTTCAAAAGTGTCTGTTATAGCCAAACTACCGTAAGCAGGCAGTTCATACTGTGTATGCGGCATTATACAGAGCCCCAAACCCTTACTATTTCCACATATTAGGCGTTAGACTGCCGTATGTGGTTGAACAGTGAATATTTCAAAAATGTCTATTACAGCCAAGGTATCGTAGGCAGGCAGTTCATATTGTATATGCGGCGTTTAACAGAGCCCCAAACCATTACTATATCCACATATTAGGCGTTAGACTGCCCTATGTAGTTAAACAATAAATAATTAAAAAATATCTGTTATAGCCAAACTTTCGTAGGCAGGCAGTTCATATTGTGTATGCGGGGTTATACAGAGCCCCAAACCATTACTATATCCACATATTAGGCGTTAGACTTCCCTATGTAGTTGAACAGTGAATATTTTAAAAATGTCTATTACAGCCAAGGTATCGTAGGCAGGCAGTTCCTATTGTGCATGCGGCGTTATACAGAGCCCCAAACCATTACTATATCCACATATTAGGCGTTAGACTGCCCCATGTGGTTGAACAGTGAATATTTCAAAAATGTCTGTTTTAGCCAAACTATCGTAGACATGCTGTTCATATTGTGTATGCGGGGTTATACAGAGCCCCAAACCATTACTATATCCACATATTAGGCGTTAGACTGCCCTATGTAGTTGAACAGTGAATATTTCAAAAACGTCTATTACAGCCAAGGTATCGTAGGCAGGCAGTTCATATTGTGCATGCGGCGTTATACAGAGCCCCAAACCTTTACTATATCCACATATTAGTCGTTAGACTGCCTTATGTGGTTGAACAGTGAATATTTCAAAAATGTCTGTTTTAGCCAAACTATCGTAGGCAGGCTGTTCATATTGTGTATGCGGGATTAAATAGAGCCCCAAACCATTACTATATCCACATATTGGGCGTTAGACTGCCCTATGTTGTTGAACAGTGAATATTTCAAAATTGTCTGTTTTAGCCAAACTATCGTAGGCAGGCTGTTCATATTGTGTATGCGAAGTTATACAGAGCCCCAAACCATTACTATATACACATATTAGGCGATAGACTACCCTATGTAGTTGAACAGAGAATATTTCAAAAACGTCTATTACAGCCAAGGTATCGTAGGCAGGCAGTTCATATTGTGCATGCGGCGTTATACAGAGCCCCAAACCATTACTATATCCACATATTAGTCGTTAGACTGCCCCATGTGGTTGAACAGTGAATATTTCAAAAATGTCTGTTTTAGCCAAACTATCGTAGACAGGCTGTTCATATTGTGTATGCGGGGTTATACAGAGCCCCAAACCATTACTATATCCACATATTAGGCGTTAGACTGCCCTATGTAATTGAACAGTGAATATTTCAAAAACGTCTATTACAGCCAAGGTATCGTAGGCAGGCAGTTCATAATGTGCATGCGGCGTTATACAGAGCCCCAAACCATTACTATATCCACATATTAGGCGTTAGACTGCCCTATGTGGTTAAACAGAGAATATTTCAAAAGTGTCTGTTATAGCCAAACTACCGTAAGCAGGCTGTTCATATTGTGTATGCGGGGTTATACAGAGCCCCAAACCATTACTATATACACATATTAGGCGTTAGACTGCCCTATGTGGTTGAACAGTGAATATTTCAAAAATGTCTATTACAGCCTAGGTATCGTAGGCAGGCAGTTCATATTGTATATGCGGCATTTAACAGAGCCCCAAACCATTACTATATTCACATATTCAGCGTTAGACTGCCCCTTGTGGTTGAACAGTGAATATTTCAAAAATGTCTATTACAGCCAAGGTATCGTAGACAGGCAGTTCATATTGTATATGCGGCGTTTAACGGAGCCCCAAACCAATACTATATCCACATATTAGGCGTTAGACTGCCCTATGTAGTTGAACAGTGAATATTTCAAAAACGTCTATTACAGCCAAGGTATCGTAGGCAGGCCGTTCATATTGTGCATGCGGCGTTATACAGAGCCCCAAACCATTACTATATCCACATATTAGTCGTTAGACTGCCTTATGTGGTTGAACAGTGAATATTCCAAAAATGTCTGTTTTAGTCAAACTATCGTAGGCAGGCTGTTCATATTGTGTATGCGGGATTAAACAGAGCCCCAAACCATTACTATATCCACATATTGGGCGTCAGACTGCCCTATGTTGTTGAACAGTGAATATTTCAAAATTGTCTGTTTTAGCCAAACTATCGTAGGCAGGCTGTTCATATTGTGTATGCGGGGTTATACAGAGCCCCAAACCCTTACTATTTCCACATATTAGGCGTTAGACTGCCCTATGTTGTTGAACAGTGAATATTTCAAAAATGTCTGTTTTAGCCAAACTGTCGTTGGCAGGCTGTTCATATTGTGTATGCGGGGTTATACAGAGCCCCAAACCATTACTATATCCACATATTAGGCGTTCGACTGCCCTATGTGGTTGAACAGTGAATATTTCAAAAGTGTCTGTTATAGCCAAACTACCGTAAGCAGGCAGTTCATATTGTGTATGCGGGATTATACAGAGCCCCAAACCATTACTATATCCACAAATTAGGCGTTAGAATGCCCCATGTGGTTGAACAGTGAATATTTCAAAAATGTCTATTACAGCCAAGGTATCGTAGGCAGGCAGTTCATATTGTATATGCGGCATTTAACAGAGCCCCAAACCATTACTATATCCACATATTAGGCGTTAGACTGCCCTATGTGGTTGAACAGTGAATATTTAAAAAATGTCTGTTATAGCAAAATTATCGTAAGCAGGCAGTTTATATTGCATGCGGCGTTTAACAGAGCCCCAAACCATTACTATATTCACATATTAAGCGTTAGACTGCCCTATGTGGTTGAACAATAAATAATTAAAAAATGTCTGTTATAGCCAAACTATCGTAGGCAGGCAGTTCATATTGTGTATGCGGCGTTATACAGAGCCCCAAACCATTACTATATCCACATATTAGGCGTTAGACTGCCCTATGTAATTGAACAGTGAATATTTCAAAAACGTCTATTACAGTCAAGGTATCGTAGGCAGGCAGTTCATAATGTGCATGCGGCGTTATACAGAGCCCCAAACCATTACTATATCCACATATTAGGCGTTAGACTGCCCTATGTGGTTAAACAGTGAATATTTCAAAAGTGTCTGTTATAGCCAAACTACCGTAAGCAGGCTGTTCATATTGTGTATGCGGGGTTATACAGAGCCCCAAACCATTACTATATACACATATTAGGCGTTAGACTGCCCTATGTGGTTGAACAGTGAATATTTCAAAAATGTCTATTACAGCCTAGGTATCGTAGGCAGGCAGTTCATATTGTATATGCGGCATTTAACAGAGCCCCAAACCATTACTATATTCACATATTAAGCGTTAGACTGCCCCTTGTGGTTGAACAGTGAATATTTCAAAAATGTCTATTACAGCCAAGGTATCGTAGACAGGCAGTTCATATTGTATATGCGGCGTTTAACGGAGCCCCAAACCAATACTATATCCACATATTAGGCGTTAGACTGCCCTATGTAGTTGAACAGTGAATATTTCAAAAACGTCTATTACAGCCAAGGTATCGTAGGCAGGCCGTTCATATTGTGCATGCGGCGTTATACAGAGCCCCAAACCATTACTATATCCACATATTAGTCGTTAGACTGCCTTATGTGGTTGAACAGTGAATATTCCAAAAATGTCTGTTTTAGTCAAACTATCGTAGGCAGGCTGTTCATATTGTGTATGCGGGATTAAACAGAGCCCCAAACCATTACTATATCCACATATTGGGCGTCAGACTGCCCTATGTTGTTGAACAGTGAATATTTCAAAATTGTCTGTTTTAGCCAAACTATCGTAGGCAGGCTGTTCATATTGTGTATGCGGGGTTATACAGAGCCCCAAACCCTTACTATTTCCACATATTAGGCGTTAGACTGCCCTATGTTGTTGAACAGTGAATATTTCAAAAATGTCTGTTTTAGCCAAACTGTCGTAGGCAGGCTGTTCATATTGTGTATGCGGGGTTATACAGAGCCCCAAACCATTACTATATCCACATATTAGGCGTTCGACTGCCCTATGTGGTTGAACAGTGAATATTTCAAAAGTGTCTGTTATAGCCAAACTACCGTAAGCAGGCAGTTCATATTGTGTATGCGGGATTATACAGAGCCCCAAACCATTACTATATCCACAAATTAGGCGTTAGAATGCCCCATGTGGTTGAACAGTGAATATTTCAAAAATGTCTATTACAGCCAAGGTATCGTAGGCAGGCAGTTCATATTGTATATGCGGCATTTAACAGAGCCCCAAACCATTACTATATCCACATATTAGGCGTTAGACTGCCCTATGTGGTTGAACAGTGAATATTTAAAAAATGTCTGTTATAGCAAAATTATCGTAAGCAGGCAGTTTATATTGCATGCGGCGTTTAACAGAGCCCCAAACCATTACTATATTCACATATTAAGCGTTAGACTGCCCTATGTGGTTGAACAGTGAATATTTCAAAAATGACTGTTTTCGCTAAACTATCGTAGGCAGGCTGTTCATATTGTGTATGCGGGGTTATACAGAGCCCCAAACCATTACTATATCCACATATTAGGCGTTAGACTGCCCTATGTAGTTGAACAGTGAATATTTCAAAAATGTCTATTACAGCCAAGGTATCGTAGGCAGGCAGTTCATATTGTGTATGCGGCGTTTAACAGAGCCCCAAACCATTACTATATTCACATATTAAGCGTTAGACTGCCCCATGTGGTTGAACAATAAATAATTAAAAAATGTCTGTTATAGCCAAACTATCGTAGGCAGGCAGTTCATATTGTGTATGCGGCGTTATACAGAGCCCCAAACCATTACTATATCCACATATTAGGCGTTAGACTGCCCTATGTGGTTGAACAATCAATAATTAAAAAATGTCTGTTATAGCCAAACTATCGTAGGCAGGCAGTTCATATTGTGTATGCGGGGTTATACAGAGCCCCAAACCATTATTATATCCACATATTAGGCGTTAGACTGCCCTATGTAGTTGAACAGTGAATATTTCAAAAATGTCTATTACAGCCAAGGTATCGTAGGCAGGCAGTTCATATTGTATATGCGGCATTTAACAGAGCCCCAAACCATTACTATATTCACATATTAAGCGTTAGACTGCCCCATGTGGTTGAACAGTGAATATTTCAAAAATGACTGTTTTAGCTAAACTATCGTAGGCAGGCTGTTCATATTGTGTATGCGGGGTTATACAGAGCCCCAAACCATTACAATATCCACATATTAGGCGTTAGACTGCCCTATGTGGTTGAACAGTGAATATTTCAAAAGTGTCTGTTATAGCCAAACTACCGTAAGCAGGCAGTTCATACTGTGTATGCGGCGTTATAGAGAGCCCCAAACCCTTACTATTTCCACATATTAGGCGTTAGACTGCCGTATGTGGTTGAACAGTGAATATTTCAAAAATGTCTATTACAGCCAAGGTATCGTAGACAGGCAGTTCATATTGTATAGGCGGCGTTTAACAGAGCCCCAAACCATTACTATATCCACATATTAGGCGTTAGACTGCCCTATGTAGTTGAACAATAAATAATTAAAAAATGTCTGTTATAGCCAAACTTTCGTAATCAGGCAGTTCATGTGGTGTATGCGGGGTTATACAGAGCCCCAAACCATTACCATATCCACATATTAGGCGTTAGACTGCCCTATGTAGTTGAACAGTGAATATTTCAAAAATGTCTATTACAGCCAAGGTATCGTAGGCAGGCAGTTCCTATTGTGCATGCGGCGTTATACAGAGCCCCAAACCATTACTATATCCACATATTAGGCGTTAGACTGCCCCATGTGGTTGAACAGTGAATATTTCAAAAATGTCTGTTTTAGCCAAACTATCGTAGACAGGCTGTTCATATTGTGTATGCGGGGTTATACAAAGCCCCAAACCATTACTATATCCACATATTAGGCGTTAGACTGCCCTATGTAGTTGAACAGTGAATATTTCAAAAACGTCTATTACAGCCAAGGTATCGTAGGCAGGCAGTTCATATTGTGCATGCGGCGTTATACTGAGCCCCAAACCATTACTATATCCACATATTAGGCGTTAGACTGCCCCATGTGGTTGAACAGTGAATATTTCAAAAATGTCTGTTTTAGCCAAACTATCGTAGACAGGCTGTTCATATTGTGTATGCGGGGTTATACAAAGCCCCAATCCATTGCTATATCCACATATTAGTCGTTAGACTGCCTTATGTGGTTGAACAGTGAATATTTCAAAAATGTCTGTTTTAGCCAAACTATCGTAGGCAGGCCGTTCATATTGTGTATGCGGGATTAAACAGAGTCCCAAACCATTACTATATCAACATATTGGGCGTTAGACTGCCCTATGTTGTTGAACAGTGAATATTTCAAAATTGTCTGTTTTAGCCAAACTATCGTAGGCAGGCTGTTCATATTGTGTATGCGAAGTTATACAGAGCCCCAAACCATTACTATATACACATATTAGGCGTTAGACTGCCCTATGTGGTTGAACAGTGAATATTTAAAAAATGTCTATTACAGCCAAGGTATCGTAGGCAGGCAGTTCATATTGTATATGCGGCATTTAACAGAGCCCCAAACCATTACTATATCCACATATTAGGCGATAGACTGCCCTATGTGGTTGACCAGTGAATATTTCAAAAGTGTCTGTTATAGCCAATCTACCGTAAGCAGGCAGTTCATATTGTGTATGCGGCGTTATACAGAGCCCCAAACCCTTACAATTTCCACATATTAGGCGTTAGACTGCCGTATATGTTTGAACAGTGAATATTTCAAAAATGTCTGTTATTGCCAAACTTTCGTAGGCAGGCAGTTCATATTGTGTATGCAGGGTTATACAGAGCCCCAAACCATTACTATATACACATACTAAGCGTTAGACTGCCCTATGTGGTTGAACAGTGAATATTTCAAAAATGTCTGTTTTAGCCAAACTATCGTAGGCAGGCTGTTCATATTGTGTATGCGGGATTAAACAGAGCCCCAAACCATTACTATATCCACATATTGGGCGTTAGACTGCCCTATGTTGTTGAACAGTGAATATTTCAAAATTGCCTGTTTTAGCCAAACTATCGTAGGCAGGCTGTTCATATTGTGAATGCGAAGTTATTCAGAGCCCCAAACCATTACTATATACTATATACTATAACACATATTAGGCGTTAGACTGCCCTATGTAGTTGAACAGTGAATATTTCAAAAATGTCTATTACAGCCAAGGTATCGTAGGCAGGCAGTTCATATTGTATATGCGGCATTTAACAGAGCCCCAAACCATTACTATATTCACATATTAAGCGTTAGACTGCCCCATGTGGTTGAACAGTGAATATTTCAAAAATGTCTGTTTTAGCCAAATTATCGTAGGCAGGCTGTTCATATTGTGTATGCGGGATTATACAGAGCCCCAAACCATTACTATATCCACATATTAGGCGTTAGACTGCCCTATGTGGTTGAACAGTGAATATTTCAAAAGTGTCTTTTATAGCCAAACTACCGTAAGCAGGCAGTTCATATTGTGTATGCGGCGTTATACAGAGCCCCAAACCCTTACTATTTCCACATATTAGGCGTTAGACTGCCCTATGTGGTTGAACAGTGAATATTTAAAAAATGTCTGTTATAGCAAAATTATCGTCAGCAGGCAGTTTATATTGCATGCGGCGTTTAACAGAGCCCCAAACCATTACTATATTCATATATTTGGCGTTAGACTGCCCTATGTAGTTGAACAGTGAATATTTCAAAAACGTCTATTACAGCCAAGGTATCGTAGGCAGGCAGTTCATATTGTGCATGCGAAGTTATACAGAGCCCCAAACCATTACTATATACACATATTAGGCGTTAGACTGCCCTATGTGGTTGAACAGTGAATATTTAAAAAATGTCTATTTCAGCCAAGGTATCGTAGGCAGGCAGTTCATATTGTATATGCGGCATTTAACAGAGCCCCAAACCATTACTATATCCACATATTAGGCGATAGACTACCCTATGTAGTTGAACAGTGAATATTTCAAAAATGTCTATTACAGCCAAGGTATCGTAGGCAGGCAGTTCATATTGTATATGCGGCATTTAACAGAGCCCCAAACCATTACTATATTCACATATTAAGCGTTAGACTGCCCCATGTGGTTGAACAGTGAATATTTCAAAAATGACTGTTTTAGCTAAACTATCGTAGGTAGGCTGTTCATATTGTGTATGCGGGGTTATACAGAGCCCCAAACCATTACAATATCCACATATTAGGCGTTAGACTGCCCTATGTGGTTGAACAGTGAATATTTCAAAAGTGTCTGTTATAGCCAAACTACCGTAAGCAGGCAGTTCATACTGTGTATGCGGCGTTATACAGAGCCCCAAACCCTTACTATTTCCACATATTAGGCGTTAGACTGCCCTATGTGGTTGAACAGTGAATATTTAAAAAATGTCTATTTCAGCCAAGGTATCGTAGGCAGGCAGTTCATATTGTATATGCGGCATTTAACAGAGCCCCAAACCATTACTATATACACATATTAGGCGTTAGACTGCCCTATGTAGTTGAACAATAAATAATTAAAAAATGTCTGTTATAGCCAAACTTTCGTAATCAGGCAGTTCATATGGTGTATGCGGGGTTATACAGAGCCCCAAACCATTACTATATCCACATATTAGGCGTTAGACTGCCCTATGTAGTTGAACAGTGAATATTTCAAAAATGTCTATTACAGCCAAGGTATCGTAGGCAGGCAGTTCCTATTGTGCATGCGGCGTTATACAGAGCCCCAAACCATTACTATATCCACATATTAGGCGTTAGACTGCCCCATGTGGTTGAACAGTGAATATTTCAAAAATGTCTGTTTTAGCCAAACTATCGTAGACAGGCTGTTCATATTGTGTATGCGGGGTTATACAAAGCCCCAAACCATTACTATATCCACATATTAGGCGTTAGACTGCCCTATGTAGTTGAACAGTGAATATTTCAAAAACGTCTATTACAGCCAAGGTTTCGTAGGCAGGCAGTTCATATTGTGCATGCGGCGTTATACAGAGCCCCAAACCATTACTATATCCACATATTAGTCGTTAGACTGCCTTATGTGGTTGAACAGTGAATATTTCAAAAATGTCTGTTTTAGCCAAACTATCGTAGGCAGGCTGTTCATATTGTGTATGCGGGATTAAACAGAGTCCCAAACCATTACTATATCAACATATTGGGCGTTAGACTGCCCTATGTTGTTGAACAGTGAATATTTCAAAATTGTCTGTTTTAGCCAAACTATCGTAGGCAGGCTGTTCATATTGTGTATGCGAAGTTATACAGAGCCCCAAACCATTACTATATACACATATTAGGCGTTAGACTGCCCTATGTGGTTGAACAGTGAATATTTAAAAAATGTCTATTACAGCCAAGGTATTGTAGGCAGGCAGTTCATATTGTGTATGCGGGATTAAACAGAGCCCCAAACCATTACTATATCCACATATTGGGCGTTAGACTGCCCTATGTGGTTGAACAGTGAATATTTCAAAAATGTCTGTTTTAGCCAAACTATCGTAGGCAGGCTGTTCATATTGTGTATGCGGGATTAAACAGAGCCCCAAACCATTACTATATCCACATATTGGGCGTTAGACTGCCCTATGTTGTTGAACAGTGAATATTTCAAAATTGCCTGTTTTAGCCAAACTATCGTAGGCAGGCTGTTCATATTGTGAATGCGAAGTTATTCAGAGCCCCAAACCATTACTATATACACATATTAGGCGTTAGACTGCCCTATGTAGTTGAACAGTGAATATTTCAAAAATGTCTATTACAGCCAAGGTATCGTAGGCAGGCAGTTCATATTGTGCATGCGGCATTTAACAGAGCCCCAAACCATTACTATATTCACATATTAAGCGTTAGACTGCCCCATGTGGTTCAACAGTGAATATTTCAAAAATGTCTGTTTTAGCCAAATTATCGTAGGCAGGCTGTTCATATTGTGTATGCGGGATTATACAGAGCCCCAAACCATTACTATATCCACATATTAGGCGTTAGACTGCCCTATGTGGTTGAACAGTGAATATTTCAAAAGTGTCTGTTATAGCCAAACTACCGTAAGCAGGCAGTTCATATTGTGTATGCGGCGTTATACAGAGCCCCAAACCCTTACTATTTCCACATATTAGGCGTTAGACTGCCCTATGTGGTTGAACAGTGAATATTTAAAAAATGTCTGTTATAGCAAAATTATCGTAAGCAGGCAGTTTATATTGCATGCGGCGTTTAACAGAGCCCCAAACCATTACTATATTCACATTATAAGCGTTAGACTGCCCCATGTGGTTGAACAGTGAATATTTCAAAAATGACTGTTTTAGCTAAACTATCGTAGGCAGGCTGTTCATATTGTGTATGCGGGGTTATACAGAGCCCCAAACCATTACAATATCCACATATTAGGCGTTAGACTGCCCTATGTGGTTAAACAGTGAATATTTCAAAAGTGTCTGTTATAGCCAAACTACCGTAAGCAGGCAGTTCATACTGTGTATGCGGCATTATACAGAGCCCCAAACCCTTACTATTTCCACATATTAGGCGTTAGACTGCCGTATGTGGTTGAACAGTGAATATTTCAAAAATGTCTATTACAGCCAAGGTATCGTAGGCAGGCAGTTCATATTGTATATGCGGCGTTTAACAGAGCCCCAAACCATTACTATATCCACATATTAGGCGTTAGACTGCCCTATGTAGTTAAACAATAAATAATTAAAAAATATCTGTTATAGCCAAACTTTCGTAGGCAGGCAGTTCATATTGTGTATGCGGGGTTATACAGAGCCCCAAACCATTACTATATCCACATATTAGGCGTTAGACTTCCCTATGTAGTTGAACAGTGAATATTTTAAAAATGTCTATTACAGCCAAGGTATCGTAGGCAGGCAGTTCCTATTGTGCATGCGGCGTTATACAGAGCCCCAAACCATTACTATATCCACATATTAGGCGTTAGACTGCCCCATGTGGTTGAACAGTGAATATTTCAAAAATGTCTGTTTTAGCCAAACTATCGTAGACATGCTGTTCATATTGTGTATGCGGGGTTATACAGAGCCCCAAACCATTACTATATCCACATATTAGGCGTTAGACTGCCCTATGTAGTTGAACAGTGAATATTTCAAAAACGTCTATTACAGCCAAGGTATCGTAGGCAGGCAGTTCATATTGTGCATGCGGCGTTATACAGAGCCCCAAACCTTTACTATATCCACATATTAGTCGTTAGACTGCCTTATGTGGTTGAACAGTGAATATTTCAAAAATGTCTGTTTTAGCCAAACTATCGTAGGCAGGCTGTTCATATTGTGTATGCGGGATTAAATAGAGCCCCAAACCATTACTATATCCACATATTGGGCGTTAGACTGCCCTATGTTGTTGAACAGTGAATATTTCAAAATTGTCTGTTTTAGCCAAACTATCGTAGGCAGGCTGTTCATATTGTGTATGCGAAGTTATACAGAGCCCCAAACCATTACTATATACACATATTAGGCGATAGACTACCCTATGTAGTTGAACAGAGAATATTTCAAAAACGTCTATTACAGCCAAGGTATCGTAGGCAGGCAGTTCATATTGTGCATGCGGCGTTATACAGAGCCCCAAACCATTACTATATCCACATATTAGTCGTTAGACTGCCCCATGTGGTTGAACAGTGAATATTTCAAAAATGTCTGTTTTAGCCAAACTATCGTAGACAGGCTGTTCATATTGTGTATGCGGGGTTATACAGAGCCCCAAACCATTACTATATCCACATATTAGGCGTTAGACTGCCCTATGTAATTGAACAGTGAATATTTCAAAAACGTCTATTACAGCCAAGGTATCGTAGGCAGGCAGTTCATAATGTGCATGCGGCGTTATACAGAGCCCCAAACCATTACTATATCCACATATTAGGCGTTAGACTGCCCTATGTGGTTAAACAGTGAATATTTCAAAAGTGTCTGTTATAGCCAAACTACCGTAAGCAGGCTGTTCATATTGTGTATGCGGGGTTATACAGAGCCCCAAACCATTACTATATACACATATTAGGCGTTAGACTGCCCTATGTGGTTGAACAGTGAATATTTCAAAAATGTCTATTACAGCCTAGGTATCGTAGGCAGGCAGTTCATATTGTATATGCGGCATTTAACAGAGCCCCAAACCATTACTATATTCACATATTAAGCGTTAGACTGCCCCTTGTGGTTGAACAGTGAATATTTCAAAAATGTCTATTACAGCCAAGGTATCGTAGACAGGCAGTTCATATTGTATATGCGGCGTTTAACGGAGCCCCAAACCAATACTATATCCACATATTAGGCGTTAGACTGCCCTATGTAGTTGAACAGTGAATATTTCAAAAACGTCTATTACAGCCAAGGTATCGTAGGCAGGCCGTTCATATTGTGCATGCGGCGTTATACAGAGCCCCAAACCATTACTATATCCACATATTAGTCGTTAGACTGCCTTATGTGGTTGAACAGTGAATATTCCAAAAATGTCTGTTTTAGTCAAACTATCGTAGGCAGGCTGTTCATATTGTGTATGCGGGATTAAACAGAGCCCCAAACCATTACTATATCCACATATTGGGCGTCAGACTGCCCTATGTTGTTGAACAGTGAATATTTCAAAATTGTCTGTTTTAGCCAAACTATCGTAGGCAGGCTGTTCATATTGTGTATGCGGGGTTATACAGAGTTCCAAACCCTTACTATTTCCACATATTAGGCGTTAGACTGCCCTATGTTGTTGAACAGTGAATATTTCAAAAATGTCTGTTTTAGCCAAACTGTCGTAGGCAGGCTGTTCATATTGTGTATGCGGGGTTATACAGAGCCCCAAACCATTACTATATCCACATATTAGGCGTTCGACTGCCCTATGTGGTTGAACAGTGAATATTTCAAAAGTGTCTGTTATAGCCAAACTACCGTAAGCAGGCAGTTCATATTGTGTATGCGGGATTATACAGAGCCCCAAACCATTACTATATCCACAAATTAGGCGTTAGAATGCCCCATGTGGTTGAACAGTGAATATTTCAAAAATGTCTATTACAGCCAAGGTATCGTAGGCAGGCAGTTCATATTGTATATGCGGCATTTAACAGAGCCCCAAACCATTACTATATCCACATATTAGGCGTTAGACTGCCCTATGTGGTTGAACAGTGAATATTTAAAAAATGTCTGTTATAGCAAAATTATCGTAAGCAGGCAGTTTATATTGCATGCGGCGTTTAACAGAGCCCCAAACCATTACTATATTCACATATTAAGCGTTAGACTGCCCTATGTGGTTGAACAGTGAATATTTCAAAAATGACTGTTTTCGCTAAACTATCGTAGGCAGGCTGTTCATATTGTGTATGCGGGGTTATACAGAGCCCCAAACCATTACTATATCCACATATTAGGCGTTAGACTGCCCTATGTAGTTGAACAGTGAATATTTCAAAAATGTCTATTACAGCCAAGGTATCGTAGGCAGGCAGTTCATATTGTGTATGCGGCGTTTAACAGAGCCCCAAACCATTACTATATCCACATATTAGGCGTTAGACTGCCCTATGTGGTTGAACAATCAATAATTAAAAAATGTCTGTTATAGCCAAACTATCGTAGGCAGGCAGTTCATATTGTGTATGCGGCGTTATACAGAGCCCCAAACCATTACTATATCCACATATTAGGCGTTAGACTGCCCTATGTGGTTGAACAATCAATAATTAAAAAATGTCTGTTATAGCCAAACTATCGTAGGCAGGCAGTTCATATTGTGTATGCGGGGTTATACAGAGCCCCAAACCATTATTATATCCACATATTAGGCGTTAGACTGCCCTATGTAGTTGAACAGTGAATATTTCAAAAATGTCTATTACAGCCAAGGTATCGTAGGCAGGCAGTTCCTATTGTGCATGCGGCGTTATACAGAGCCCCAAACCATTACTATATCCACATATTAGGCGTTAGACTGCCCCATGTGGTTGAACAGTGAATATTTCAAAAATGTCTGTTTTAGCCAAACTATCGTAGACAGGCTGTTCATATTGTGTATGCGGGGTTATTCAGAGCCCCAAACCATTACTATATCCTCATATTAGGCGTTAGACTGCTTTATGTTGTTGAACAGTGAATATTTCAAAAATATCTGTTTTAGCCAAACTATCGTAGGCAAGCTGTTCATATTGTGTATGCGGGGTTATACGGAGCCCCAAACCATTACTATATACACATATTAGGCGTTAGACTGCCCTATGTGGTTGAACAGTGAATATTTCAAAAATGTCTATTACAGCCTAGGTATCGTAGGCAGGCAGTTCATATTGTATATGCGGCATTTAACAGAGCCCCAAACCATTACTATATTCACATATTAAGCGTTAGACTGCCCCATGTGGTTGAACAGTGAATATTTCAAAAATGTCTATTACAGCCAAGGTATCGTAGGCAGGCAGTTCATATTGTATATGCGGCGTTTAACGGAGCCCCAAACCATTACTATGTCCACATATTAGGCGTTAGACTGCCCTATGTAGTTGAACAGTGAATATTTCAAAAACGTCTATTACAGCCAAGGTATCGTAGGCAGGCAGTTCATATTGTGCATGCGGCGATATACAGAGCCCCAAACCATTACTATATCCACATATTAGTCGTTAGACTGCCTTATGTGGTTGAACAGTGAATATTTCAAAAATGTCTGTTTTAGCCAAACTATCGTAGGCAGGCTGTTCATATTGTGTATGCGGGATTAAACAGAGCCCCAAACCATTACTATATCCACATATTGGGCGTTAGACTGCCCTATGTTGTTGAACAGTGAATATTTCAAAATTGTCTGTTTTAGCCAAACTATCGTAGGCAGGCTGTTCATATTGTGTATGCGAAGTTATACAGAGCCCCAAACCATTACTATATACACATATTAGGCGTTAGACTGCCCTATGTGGTTGAACAGTGAATATTTAAAAAATGTCTATTACAGCCAAGGTATCGTAGGCAGGCAGTTCATATTGTATATGCGGCATTTAACAGTGCCCCAAACCATTACTATATCCACATATTAGGCGATAGACTACCCTATATAGTTGAACAGTGAATATTTCAAAAATGTCTATTACAGCCAAGGTATCGTAGGCAGGCAGTTCATATTGTATATGCGGCATTTAACAGAGCCTCAAACCATTACTATATTCACATATTAAGCGTTAGACTGCCCCATGTGGTTGAACAGTGAATATTTCAAAAATGTCTGTTTTAGCCAAATTATCGTAGGCAGGCTGTTCATATTGTGTATGCGGGATTATACAGAGCCCCAAACCATTACTATATCCACATATTAGGCGTTAGACTGCCCCATGTGGTTGAACAGTGAATATTTCAAAAATGTCTGTTTTAGACAAACTATCGTAGGCAGGCTGTTCATATTGTGAATGCGGGGTTATACAGAGCCCCAAACCATTACTATATCCATATATTAGGCGTAAGACTGCCCTATGTTGTTGAACAGTGAATATTTCAAAAATGTCTGTTTTAGCCAAACTATCGTAGGCAGGCTGTTCATATTGTGTATGCGGGGTTATACAGAGCCCCAAACCATTATTATATCCACATATTAGGCGTTAGACTGCCCTATGTAGTTGAACAGTGAATATTTCAAAAATGTCTATTACAGCCAAGGTATCGTAGGCAGGCAGTTCCTATTGTGCATGCGGCGTTATACAGAGCCCCAAACCATTACTATATCCACATATTAGGCGTTAGACTGCCCCATGTGGTTGAACAGTGAATATTTCAAAAATGTCTGTTTTAGCCAAACTATCGTAGACAGGCTGTTCATATTGTGTATGCGGGGTTATTCAGAGCCCCAAACCATTACTATATCCTCATATTAGGCGTTAGACTGCTTTATGTTGTTGAACAGTGAATATTTCAAAAATGTCTGTTTTAGCCAAACTATCGTAGGCAAGCTGTTCATATTGTGTATGCGGGGTTATACAGAGCCCCAAACCATTACTATATACACATATTAGGCGTTAGACTGCCCTATGTGGTTGAACAGTGAATATTTCAAAAATGTCTATTACAGCCTAGGTATCGTAGGCAGGCAGTTCATATTGTATATGCGGCATTTAACAGAGCCCCAAACCATTACTATATTCACATATTAAGCGTTAGACTGCCCCATGTGGTTGAACAGTGAATATTTCAAAAATGTCTATTACAGCCAAGGTATCGTAGGCAGGCAGTTCATATTGTATATGCGGCGTTTAACGGAGCCCCAAACCATTACTATGTCCACATATTAGGCGTTAGACTGCCCTATGTAGTTGAACAGTGAATATTTCAAAAACGTCTATTACAGCCAAGGTATCGTAGGCAGGCAGTTCATATTGTGCATGCGGCGATATACAGAGCCCCAAACCATTACTATATCCACATATTAGTCGTTAGACTGCCTTATGTGGTTGAACAGTGAATATTTCAAAAATGTCTGTTTTAGCCAAACTATCGTAGGCAGGCTGTTCATATTGTGTATGCGGGATTAAACAGAGCCCCAAACCATTACTATATCCACATATTGGGCGTTAGACTGCCCTATGTTGTTGAACAGTGAATATTTCAAAATTGTCTGTTTTAGCCAAACTATCGTAGGCAGGCTGTTCATATTGTGTATGCGAAGTTATACAGAGCCCCAAACCATTACTATATACACATATTAGGCGTTAGACTGCCCTATGTGGTTGAACAGTGAATATTTAAAAAATGTCTATTACAGCCAAGGTATCGTAGGCAGGCAGTTCATATTGTATATGCGGCATTTAACAGTGCCCCAAACCATTACTATATCCACATATTAGGCGATAGACTACCCTATGTAGTTGAATAGTGAATATTTCAAAAATGTCTATTACAGCCAAGGTATCGTAGGCAGGCAGTTCATATTGTATATGCGGCATTTAACAGAGCCTCAAACCATTACTATATTCACATATTAAGCGTTAGACTGCCCCATGTGGTTGAACAGTGAATATTTCAAAAATGTCTGTTTTAGTAAAATTATCGTAGGCAGGCTGTTCATATTGTGTATGCGGGATTATACAGAGCCCCAAACCATTACTATATCCACATATTAGGCGTTAGACTGCCCCATGTGGTTGAACAGTGAATATTTCAAAAATGTCTGTTTTAGACAAACTATCGTAGGCAGGCTGTTCATATTGTGAATGCGGGGTTATACAGAGCCCCAAACCATTACTATATCCATATATTAGGCGTAAGACTGCCCTATGTTGTTGAACAGTGAATATTTCAAAAATGTCTGTTTTAGCCAAACTATCGTAGGCAGGCTGTTCATATTGTGTATGCGGGGTTATACAGAGCCCCAAACCATTACTATATCCACATATTAGGCGTTAGACTGCCCTATGTGGTTGAACAGTGAATATTTCAAAAGTGTCTGTTATAGCCAAACTACCGTAAGCAGGCAGTTCATATTGTGTATGCGGCGTTATACAGAGCCCCAAACCCTTACTATTTCCACATATTAGGCGTTAGACTGCCGTATGTGGTTGAACAGTGAAAATTTCAAAAATGTCTATTACAGCCAAGGTATCGTAGGCAGGCAGTTCATATTGTATATGCGGCATTTAACAGTGCCCCAAACCATTACTATATCCACATATTAGGCGATAGACTACCCTATATAGTTGAACAGTGAATATTTCAAAAATGTCTATTACAGCCAAGGTATCGTAGGCAGGCAGTTCATATTGTATATGCGGCATTTAACAGAGCCTCAAACCATTACTATATTCACATATTAAGCGTTAGACTGCCCCATGTGGTTGAACAGTGAATATTTCAAAAATGTCTGTTTTAGCCAAATTATCGTAGGCAGGCTGTTCATATTGTGTATGCGGGATTATACAGAGCCCCAAACCATTACTATATCCACATATTAGGCGTTAGACTGCCCCATGTGGTTGAACAGTGAATATTTCAAAAATGTCTGTTTTAGACAAACTATCGTAGGCAGGCTGTTCATATTGTGAATGCGGGGTTATACAGAGCCCCAAACCATTACTATATCCATATATTAGGCGTAAGACTGCCCTATGTTGTTGAACAGTGAATATTTCAAAAATGTCTGTTTTAGCCAAACTATCGTAGGCAGGCTGTTCATATTGTGTATGCGGGGTTATACAGAGCCCCAAACCATTATTATATCCACATATTAGGCGTTAGACTGCCCTATGTAGTTGAACAGTGAATATTTCAAAAATGTCTATTACAGCCAAGGTATCGTAGGCAGGCAGTTCCTATTGTGCATGCGGCGTTATACAGAGCCCCAAACCATTACTATATCCACATATTAGGCGTTAGACTGCCCCATGTGGTTGAACAGTGAATATTTCAAAAATGTCTGTTTTAGCCAAACTATCGTAGACAGGCTGTTCATATTGTGTATGCGGGGTTATTCAGAGCCCCAAACCATTACTATATCCTCATATTAGGCGTTAGACTGCTTTATGTTGTTGAACAGTGAATATTTCAAAAATGTCTGTTTTAGCCAAACTATCGTAGGCAAGCTGTTCATATTGTGTATGCGGGGTTATACAGAGCCCCAAACCATTACTATATACACATATTAGGCGTTAGACTGCCCTATGTGGTTGAACAGTGAATATTTCAAAAATGTCTATTACAGCCTAGGTATCGTAGGCAGGCAGTTCATATTGTATATGCGGCATTTAACAGAGCCCCAAACCATTACTATATTCACATATTAAGCGTTAGACTGCCCCATGTGGTTGAACAGTGAATATTTCAAAAATGTCTATTACAGCCAAGGTATCGTAGGCAGGCAGTTCATATTGTATATGCGGCGTTTAACGGAGCCCCAAACCATTACTATGTCCACATATTAGGCGTTAGACTGCCCTATGTAGTTGAACAGTGAATATTTCAAAAACGTCTATTACAGCCAAGGTATCGTAGGCAGGCAGTTCATATTGTGCATGCGGCGATATACAGAGCCCCAAACCATTACTATATCCACATATTAGTCGTTAGACTGCCTTATGTGGTTGAACAGTGAATATTTCAAAAATGTCTGTTTTAGCCAAACTATCGTAGGCAGGCTGTTCATATTGTGTATGCGGGATTAAACAGAGCCCCAAACCATTACTATATCCACATATTGGGCGTTAGACTGCCCTATGTTGTTGAACAGTGAATATTTCAAAATTGTCTGTTTTAGCCAAACTATCGTAGGCAGGCTGTTCATATTGTGTATGCGAAGTTATACAGAGCCCCAAACCATTACTATATACACATATTAGGCGTTAGACTGCCCTATGTGGTTGAACAGTGAATATTTAAAAAATGTCTATTACAGCCAAGGTATCGTAGGCAGGCAGTTCATATTGTATATGCGGCATTTAACAGTGCCCCAAACCATTACTATATCCACATATTAGGCGATAGACTACCCTATGTAGTTGAATAGTGAATATTTCAAAAATGTCTATTACAGCCAAGGTATCGTAGGCAGGCAGTTCATATTGTATATGCGGCATTTAACAGAGCCTCAAACCATTACTATATTCACATATTAAGCGTTAGACTGCCCCATGTGGTTGAACAGTGAATATTTCAAAAATGTCTGTTTTAGTAAAATTATCGTAGGCAGGCTGTTCATATTGTGTATGCGGGATTATACAGAGCCCCAAACCATTACTATATCCACATATTAGGCGTTAGACTGCCCCATGTGGTTGAACAGTGAATATTTCAAAAATGTCTGTTTTAGACAAACTATCGTAGGCAGGCTGTTCATATTGTGAATGCGGGGTTATACAGAGCCCCAAACCATTACTATATCCATATATTAGGCGTAAGACTGCCCTATGTTGTTGAACAGTGAATATTTCAAAAATGTCTGTTTTAGCCAAACTATCGTAGGCAGGCTGTTCATATTGTGTATGCGGGGTTATACAGAGCCCCAAACCATTACTATATCCACATATTAGGCGTTAGACTGCCCTATGTGGTTGAACAGTGAATATTTCAAAAGTGTCTGTTATAGCCAAACTACCGTAAGCAGGCAGTTCATATTGTGTATGCGGCGTTATACAGAGCCCCAAACCCTTACTATTTCCACATATTAGGCGTTAGACTGCCGTATGTGGTTGAACAGTGAAAATTTCAAAAATGTCTATTACAGCCAAGGTATCGTAGACAGGCAGTTCATATTGTATATGCGGCGTTTAACGGAGCCCCAAACCATTACTATGTCCACATATTAGGCGTTAGACTGCCCTATGTAGTTGAACAGTGAATATTTCAAAAACGTCTATTACAGCCAAGGTATCGTAGGCAGGCAGTTCATATTGTGCATGCGGCGATATACAGAGCCCCAAACCATTACTATATCCACATATTAGTCGTTAGACTGCCTTATGTGGTTGAACAGTGAATATTTCAAAAATGTCTGTTTTAGCCAAACTATCGTAGGCAGGCTGTTCATATTGTGTATGCGGGATTAAACAGAGCCCCAAACCATTACTATATCCACATATTGGGCGTTAGACTGCCCTATGTTGTTGAACAGTGAATATTTCAAAATTGTCTGTTTTAGCCAAACTATCGTAGGCAGGCTGTTCATATTGTGTATGCGAAGTTATACAGAGCCCCAAACCATTACTATATACACATATTAGGCGTTAGACTGCCCTATGTGGTTGAACAGTGAATATTTAAAAAATGTCTATTACAGCCAAGGTATCGTAGGCAGGCAGTTCATATTGTATATGCGGCATTTAACAGAGCCCCAAACCATTACTATATTCACATATTAAGCGTTAGACTGCCCCATGTGGTTCAACAGTGAATATTTCAAAAGTGTCTGTTATAGCCAAACTACCGTAAGCAGGCAGTTCATATTGTGTATGCGGCGTTATACAGAGCCCCAAACCCTTACTATTTCCACATATTAGGCGTTAGACTGCCCTATGTAGTTGAACAGTGAATGTTTCAAAAACGTCTATTACAGCCAAGGTATCGTAGGCAGGCAGTTCATATTGTGCATGCGGCATTTAACAGAGCCCCAAACCATTACTATATTCACATATTAAGCGTTAGACTGCCCCATGTGGTTCAACAGTGAATATTTCAAAAATGTCTGTTTTAGCCAAATTATCGTAGGCAGGCTGTTCATATTGTGTATGCGGGATTATACAGAGCCCCAAACCATTACTATATCCACATATTAGGCGTTAGACTGCCCTATGTGGTTGAACAGTGAATATTTCAAAAGTGTCTGTTATAGCCAAACTACCGTAAGCAGGCAGTTCATATTGTGTATGCGGCGTTATACAGAGCCCCAAACCCTTACTATTTCCACATATTAGGCGTTAGACTGCCCTATGTGGTTGAACAGTGAATATTTAAAAAATGTCTGTTATAGCAAAATTATCGTAAGCAGGCAGTTTATATTGCATGCGGCGTTTAACAGAGCCCCAAACCATTACTATATTCACATTATAAGCGTTAGACTGCCCCATGTGGTTGAACAGTGAATATTTCAAAAATGACTGTTTTAGCCAAACTACCGTAAGCAGGCAGTTCATATTGTGTATGCGGCGTTATACAGAGCCCCAAACCCTTACTATTTCCACATATTAGGCGTTAGACTGCCCTATGTGGTTGAACAGTGAATATTTAAAAAATGTCTGTTATAGCAAAATTATCGTAAGCAGGCAGTTTATATTGCATGCGGCGTTTAACAGAGCCCCAAACCATTACTATATTCACATTATAAGCGTTAGACTGCCCCATGTGGTTGAACAGTGAATATTTCAAAAATGACTGTTTTAGCTAAACTACCGTAAGCAGGCAGTTCATACTGTGTATGCGGCATTATACAGAGCCCCAAACCCTTACTATTTCCACATATTAGGCGTTAGACTGCCGTATGTGGTTGAACAGTGAATATTTCAAAAATGTCTATTACAGCCAAGGTATCGTAGGCAGGCAGTTCATATTGTATATGCGGCGTTTAACAGAGCCCCAAACCATTACTATATCCACATATTAGGCGTTAGACTGCCCTATGTAGTTAAACAATAAATAATTAAAAAATATCTGTTATAGCCAAACTTTCGTAGGCAGGCAGTTCATATTGTGTATGCGGGGTTATACAGAGCCCCAAACCATTACTATATCCACATATTAGGCGTTAGACTTCCCTATGTAGTTGAACAGTGAATATTTTAAAAATGTCTATTACAGCCAAGGTATCGTAGGCAGGCAGTTCCTATTGTGCATGCGGCGTTATACAGAGCCCCAAACCATTACTATATCCACATATTAGGCGTTAGACTGCCCCATGTGGTTGAACAGTGAATATTTCAAAAATGTCTGTTTTAGCCAAACTATCGTAGACAGGCTGTTCATATTGTGTATGCGGGGTTATACAGAGCCCCAAACCATTACTATATCCACATATTAGGCGTTAGACTGCCCTATGTAGTTGAACAGTGAATATTTCAAAAACGTCTATTACAGCCAAGGTATCGTAGGCAGGCAGTTCATATTGTGCATGCGGCGTTATACAGAGCCCCAAACCTTTACTATATCCACATATTAGTCGTTAGACTGCCTTATGTGGTTGAACAGTGAATATTTCAAAAATGTCTGTTTTAACCAAACTATCGTAGGCAGGCTGTTCATATTGTGTATGCGGGATTAAATAGAGCCCCAAACCATTACTATATCCACATATTGGGCGTTAGACTGCCCTATGTTGTTGAACAGTGAATATTTCAAAATTGTCTGTTTTAGCCAAACTATCGTAGGCAGGCTGTTCATATTGTGTATGCGAAGTTATACAGAGCCCCAAACCATTACTATATACACATATTAGGCGATAGACTACCCTATGTAGTTGAACAGTGAATATTTCAAAAACGTCTATTACAGCCAAGGTATTGTAGGCAGGCAGTTCATATTGTGCATGCGGCGTTATACAGAGCCCCAAACCATTACTATATCCACCTATTAGTCGTTAGACTGCCCCATGTGGTTGAACAGTGAATATTTCAAAAATGTCTGTTTTAGCCAAACTATCGTAGACAGGCTGTTCATATTGTGTATGCGGGGTTATACAGAGCCCCAAACCATTACTATATCCACATATTAGGCGTTAGACTGCCCTATGTAGTTGAACAGTGAATATTTCAAAAACGTCTATTACAGCCAAGGTATCGTAGGCAGGCAGTTCATATTGTGCATGCGGCGTTATACAGAGCCCCAAACCATTACTATATCCACATATTAGGCGTTAGACTGCCCTATGTGGTTAAACAGTGAATATTTCAAAAGTGTCTGTTATAGCCAAACTACCGTAAGCAGGCTGTTCATATTGTGTATGCGGGGTTATACAGAGCCCCAAACCATTACTATATACACATATTAGGCGTTAGACTGCCCTATGTGGTTGAACAGTGAATATTTCAAAAATGTCTATTACAGCCTAGGTATCGTAGGCAGGCAGTTCATATTGTATATGCGGCATTTAACAGAGCCCCAAACCATTACTATATTCACATATTAAGCGTTAGACTGCCCCTTGTGGTTGAACAGTGAATATTTCAAAAATGTCTATTACAGCCAAGGTATCGTAGACAGGCAGTTCATATTGTATATGCGGCGTTTAACGGAGCCCCAAACCAATACTATATCCACATATTAGGCGTTAGACTGCCCTATGTAGTTGAACAGTGAATATTTCAAAAACGTCTATTACAGCCAAGGTATCGTAGGCAGGCAGTTCATATTGTGCATGCGGCGTTATACAGAGCCCCAAACCATTACTATATCCACATATTAGTCGTTAGACTGCCTTATGTGGTTGAACAGTGAATATTCCAAAAATGTCTGTTTTAGTCAAACTATCGTAGGCAGGCTGTTCATATTGTGTATGCGGGATTAAACAGAGCCCCAAACCATTACTATATCCACATATTGGGCGTTAGACTGCCCTATGTTGTTGAACAGTGAATATTTCAAAATTGTCTGTTTTAGCCAAACTATCGTAGGCAGGCTGTTCATATTGTGTATGCGAAGTTATACAGAGCCCCAAACCATTACTTTATACACATATTAGGCGTTAGATTGCCCTATGTGGTTGAACAGTGAATATTTAAAAAATGTCTATTACAGCCAAGGTATCGTAGGCAGGCAGTTCATATTGTATATGCGGCATTTAACAGAGCCCCAAACCATTACTATATCCACATATTAGGCGATAGACTACCCTATGTAGTTGAACAGTGAATATTTCAAAAATGTCTATTACAGCCAAGGTATCGTAGGCAGGCAGTTCATATTGTATATGCGGCATTTAACAGAGCCCCAAACCATTACTATTGTGTATGCGGGATTATACAGAGCCCCAAACCATAACTATATACACATATTAGGCGATAGACTGCCCTATGTGGTTGAACAGTGAATATTTCAAAAGTGTCTGTTATAGCCAAACTACCGTAAGCAGGCAGTTCATATTGTGTATGCGGCGTTATACAGAGCCCCAAACCCTTACAATTTCCACATATTAGGCGTTAGACTGCCGTATATGTTTGAACAGTGAATATTTCAAAAATGTCTGTTATAGCCAAACTTTCGTAGGCAGGCAGTTCATATTGTGTATGCGGGGTTATACAGAGCCCCAAACCATTACTATATACACATATTAAGCGTTAGATTGCCCTATGTGGTTGAACAGTGAATATTTAAAAAATGTCTATTACAGCCAAGGTATCGTAGGCAGGCAGTTCATATTGTATATGCGGCATTTAACAGAGCCCCAAACCATTACTATATCCACATATTAGGCGTTAGACTGCCCTATGTAGTTGAACAGTGAATATTTCAAAAATGTCTATTACAGCCAAGGTATCGTAGGCAGGCAGTTCCTATTGTGCATGCGGCGTTATACAGAGCCATAAACCATTACTATATCCACATATTAGGCGTTAGACTGCCCCATGTGGTTGAACAGTGAATATTTCAAAAATGTCTGTTTTAGCCAAACTATCGTAGACAGGCTTTTCATATTGTGTATGCGGGGTTATACAGAGCCCCAAACCCTTACAATTTCCACATATTAGGCGTTAGACTGCCGTATATGTTTGAACAGCGAATATTTCAAAAATGTCTGTTATAGCCAAACTATCGTAGGCAGGCTGTTCATATTGTGTATGCGGGGTTATACAGAGCCCCAAACCATTACTATATCCACATATTAGGCGTTAGACTGCCCCATGTGGTTGAACAGTGAATATTTCAAAAATGTCTGTTTTAGCCAAACTATCGTAGACAGGCTGTTCATATTGTATATGCGGCATTTAACAGAGCCCCAAACCATTACTATATTCACATATTAAGCGTTAGACTGCCCCTTGTGGTTGAACAGTGAATATTTCAAAAATGTCTATTACAGCCAAGGTATCGTAGACAGGCAGTTCATATTGTATATGCGGCGTTTAACGGAGCCCCAAACCAATACTATATCCACATATTAGGCGTTAGACTGCCCTATGTAGTTGAACAGTGAATATTTCAAAAACGTCTATTACAGCCAAGGTATCGTAGGCAGGCAGTTCATATTGTGCATGCGGCGTTATACAGAGCCCCAAACCCTTACAATTTCCACATATTAGGCGTTAGACTGCCGTATATGTTTGAACAGCGAATATTTCAAAAATGTCTGTTATAGCCAAACTATCGTAGGCAGGCTGTTCATATTGTGTATGCGGGGTTATACAGAGCCCCAAACCATTACTATATACACATATTAGGCGTTAGACTGCCCTATGTAGTTGAACAGTGAATATTTCAAAAATGTCTATTACAGCCAAGGTATCGTAGGCAGGCAGTTCCTATTGTGCATGCGGCGTTATACAGAGCCATAAACCATTACTATATCCACATATTAGGCGTTAGACTGCCCCATGTGGTTGAACAGTGAATATTTCAAAAATGTCTGTTTTAGCCAAACTATCGTAGACAGGCTTTTCATATTGTGTATGCGGGGTTATACAGAGCCCCAAACCCTTACAATTTCCACATATTAGGCGTTAGACTGCCGTATATGTTTGAACAGCGAATATTTCAAAAATGTCTGTTATAGCCAAACTATCGTAGGCAGGCTGTTCATATTGTGTATGCGGGGTTATACAGAGCCCCAAACCATTACTATATACACATATTAGGCGTTAGACTGCCCTATGTGGTTGAACAGTGAATATTTCAAAAATGTCTATTACAGCCTAGGTATCGTAGGCAGGCAGTTCATATTGTATATGCGGCATTTAACAGAGCCCCAAACCATTACTATATTCACATATTAAGCGTTAGACTGCCCCATGTGGTTCAACAGTGAATATTTCAAAAATGTCTATTACAGCCAAGGTATCGTAGACAGGCAGTTCATATTGTATATGCAGCGTTTAACGGTGCCCCAAACCATTACTATATCCACATATTAGGCGTTAGACTGCCCTATGTAGTTGAACAGTGAATATTTCAAAAACGTCTATTACAGCCAAGGTATCGTAGGCAGGCAGTTCATATTGTGCATGCGGCGTTATACCGAGCCCCAAACCATTACTATATCCACATATTAGTCGTTAGACTGCCTTATGTGGTTGAACAGTGAATATTTCAAAAATGTCTGTTTTAGCCAATCTATCGTAGGCAGGCTGTTCATATTGTGTATGCGGGATTAAACAGAGCCCCAAACCATTACTATATCCACATATTGGGCGTTAGACTGCCCTATGTTGTTGAACAGTGAATATTTCAAAATTGTCTGTTTTAGCCAAACTATCGTAGGCAGGCTGTTCATATTGTGTATGCGAAGTTATACAGAGCCCCAAAAAATTACCATATACACATATTAGGCGTTAGACTGCCCTATGTGGTTGAACAGTGAATATTTAAAAAATGTCTATTACGGCCAAGGTATTGTAGGCAGGCAGTTCATATTGTATATGCGGCATTTAACAGAGCCCCAAACCATTACTATATCCACATATTAAGCGTTAGACTGCCCCATGTGGTTGAACAGTGAATATTTCAAAAATGTCTGTTTTAGCCAAATTATCGTAGGCAGGCTGTTCATATTGCATGCGGCGTTTAACAGAGCCCCAAACCATTACTATATTCACATATTAAGCGTTAGACTGCCCTATGTGGTTGAACAGTGAATATTTCAAAAGTGTCTGTTATAGCCAAACTACCGTAAGCAGGCAGTTCATATTGTGTATGCGGGATTATACAGAGCCCCAAACCATTTCTATATCCACATATTAGGCGTTAGACTGCCCTATGTGGTTGAACAGTGAATATTTCAAAAGTGTCTGTTATAGCCAAACTACCGTAAGCAGGCAGTTCATATTGTGTATGCGGCGTTATACAGAGCCCCAAACCCTTACTATTTCCACATATTAGGCGTTAGACTGCCCTATGTGGTTGAACAGTGAATATTTCAAAAGTGTCTGTTATAGCCAAACTACCGTAAGCAGGCAGTTCATATTGTGTATGCGGCGTTATACAGAGCCCCAAACCCTTACAATTTCCACATATTAGGCGTTAGACTGCCGTATATGTTTGAACAGTGAATATTTCAAAAATGTCTGTTATAGCCAAACTTTCTTAGGCAGGCAGTTCATATTGTGTATGCGGGGTTATACAGAGCCCCAAACCATTACTATATACACATATTAAGCGTTAGACTGCCCTATGTGGTTGAACAGTGAATATTTAAAAAATGTCTATTACAGCCAAGGTATCGTAGGCAGGCAGTTCATATTGTATATGCGGCATTTAACAGAGCCCCAAACCATTACTATATCCACATATTAGGCGTTAGACTGCCCTATGTAGTTGAACAGTGAATATTTCAAAAATGTCTATTACAGCCAAGGTATCGTAGGCAGGCAGTTCCTATTGTGCATGCGGCGTTATACAGAGCCATAAACCATTACTATATCCACATATTAGGCGTTAGACTGCCCCATGTGGTTGAACAGTGAATATTTCAAAAATGTCTGTTTTAGCCAAACTATCGTAGACAGGCTGTTCATATTGTGTATGCGGGGTTATACAGAGCCCCAAACCCTTACAATTTCCACATATTAGGCGTTAGACTGCCGTATATGTTTGAACAGCGAATATTTCAAAAATGTCTGTTATAGCCAAACTATCGTAGGCAGGCTGTTCATATTGTGTATGCGGGGTTATACAGAGCCCCAAACCATTACTATATACACATATTAGGCGTTAGACTGCCCTATGTGGTTGAACAGTGAATATTTCAAAAATGTCTATTACAGCCTAGGTATCGTAGGCAGGCAGTTCATATTGTATATGCGGCATTTAACAGAGCCCCAAACCATTACTATATTCACATATTAAGCGTTAGACTGCCCCATGTGGTTCAACAGTGAATATTTCAAAAATGTCTATTACAGCCAAGGTATCGTAGACAGGCAGTTCATATTGTATATGCAGCGTTTAACGGAGCCCCAAACCATTACTATATCCACATATTAGGCGTTAGACTGCCCTATGTAGTTGAACAGTGAATATTTCAAAAACGTCTATTACAGCCAAGGTATCGTAGGCAGGCAGTTCATATTGTGCATGCGGCGTTATACCGAGCCCCAAACCATTACTATATCCACATATTAGTCGTTAGACTGCCTTATGTGGTTGAACAGTGAATATTTCAAAAATGTCTGTTTTAGCCAATCTATCGTAGGCAGGCTGTTCATATTGTGTATGCGGGATTAAACAGAGCCCCAAACCATTACTATATCCACATATTGGGCGTTAGACTGCCCTATGTTGTTGAACAGTGAATATTTCAAAATTGTCTGTTTTAGCCAAACTATCGTAGGCAGGCTGTTCATATTGTGTATGCGAAGTTATACAGAGCCCCAAACCATTACCATATACACATATTAGGCGTTAGACTGCCCTATGTGGTTGAACAGTGAATATTTAAAAAATGTCTATTACGGCCAAGGTATCGTAGGCAGGCAGTTCATATTGTATATGAGGCATTTAACAGAGCCCCAAACCATTACTATATCCACATATTAAGCGTTAGACTGCCCCATGTGGTTGAACAGTGAATATTTCAAAAATGTCTGTTTTAGCCAAATTATCGTAGGCAGGCTGTTCATATTGCATGCGGCGTTTAACAGAGCCCCAAACCATTACCATATTCACATATTAAGCGTTAGACTGCCCTATGTGGTTGAACAGTGAATATTTCAAAAGTGTCTGTTATAGCCAAACTACCGTAAGCAGGCAGTTCATATTGTGTATGCGGGATTATACAGAGCCCCAAACCATTTCTATATCCACATATTAGGCGTTAGACTGCCCTATGTGGTTGAACAGTGAATATTTCAAAAGTGTGTGTTATAGCCAAACTACCGTAAGCAGGCAGTTCATATTGTGTATGCGGCGTTATACAGAGCCCCAAACCCTTACTATTTCCACATATTAGGCGTTAGACTGCCCTATGTGGTTGAACAGTGAATATTTAAAAAATGTCTGTTATAGCAAAATTATCGTAAGCAGGCAGTTTATATTGCATGCGGCGTTTAACAGAGCCCCAAACCATTACTATATTCACATATTAAGCGTTAGACTGCCCCATGTGGTTGAACAGTGAATATTTCAAAAATGACTGTTTTAGCTAAACTATCGTAGGCAGGCTGTTCATATTGTGTATGCGGGGTTATACAGAGCTTTAAACCATTACTATATCCACATATTAGGCGTTACACTGCCCTATGTGATTGAACAGTGAATATTTCAAAAGTGTCTGTTATAGCCAAACTACCGTAAGCAGGCAGTTCATACTGTGTATGCGGCGTTATACAGAGCCCCAAACTCTTACTATTTCCACATATTAGGCGTTAGACTGCCCTATGTAGTTGAACAGTGAATATTTCAAAAATGTCTATTACAGCCAAGGTATCGTAGGCAGGCAGTTCATATTGCATATGCGGCGTTTAACAGAGCCCCAAACCATTACTATATCCACATATTAGGCGTTAGACTGCCCTATGTAGTTGAACAGTGAATATTTCAAAAATGTCTATTACAGCCAAGGTATCGTTGGCAGGCAGTTCATATTGTGCATGCGGAGTTATACAGAGCCCCAAACCATTACTATATCCACATATTAGGCGTTAGACTGCCCCATGTGGTTGAACAGTGAATATTTCAAAAATGTCTGTTTTAGCCAAACTATCGTAGGCAGGCTGTTCATATTGTGAATGCGGGGTTATACAGAGCCCCAAACCATTACTATATCCATATATTAGGCGTAAGACTGCCGTAAGACTGCCCTATGTTGTTGAACAGTGAATATTTCAAAAATGTCTGTTTTAGCCAAACTATCGTAGGCAGGCTGTTCATATTGTGTATGCGGGGTTATACAGAGCCCCAAACCATTACTATATACACATATTAGGCGTTAGACTGCCCTATGTGGTTGAACAGTGAATATTTAAAAAATGTCTATTACAGCCAAGGTATCGTAGGCAGGCAGTTCATATTGTATATGCGGCATTTAACAGAGCCCCAAACCATTACTATATCCACATATTAGGCGTTAGACTGCCCTATGTAGTTGAACAGTGAATATTTCAAAAACGTCTATTACAGCCAAGGTATCGTAGGCAGGCAGTTCATATTGAGCATGCGGCGTTATACAGAGCCCCAAACCATTACTATATCCACATATTAGGCGTTAGACTGCCCTATGTAGTTGAACAGTAAATAATTGAAAAATGTCTGTTATAGCCAAACTATCGTAGGCAGGCAGTTCATATAGTGTATGCGGCGTTATACAGAGCCCCAAACCATTACTATATCCACATATTAGGCGTTAGACTGCCCTATGTGGTTGAACAATATATAATTAAAAAATGTCTGTTATAGCCAAACTATCGTAGGCAGGCAGTTTATATTGTGTATGCGGCGTTTAACAGAGCCCCAAACCATTACTATATCCACATATTAGGCGTTAGACTGCCCTATGTGGTTGAACAATAAATAATTAAAAAATGTCTGTTATAGCCAAACTATCGTAGGCAGGCAGTTCATATTGTGTATGCGGCGTTTAACAGAGCCCCAAACCATTACTATATTCACATATTAAGCGTTAGACTGCCCCATGTGGTTGAACAGTGAATATTTCAAAAGTGTCTGTTTTAGCCAAACTATCGTAGGCAGGCAGTTCATATTGTGTATGCGGCGTTTAACAGAGCCCCAAACCATTACTATATTCACATATTAAGCGTTAGACTGCCCCATGTGGTTGAACAGTGAATATTTCAAAAATGTCTGTTTTAGCCAAACAATCGTAGGCAGGCTGTTCATATTGTGTATGCGGGGTTAAACAGAGCCCCAAACCATTACTATATCCACATATTAGGCGTTAGACTGCCCTATGTTGTTGAACAGTGAATATTTCAAAAATGTCTGTTTTAGACAAACTATCGTAGGCAGGCTGTTCATATTGTGTATGCGGGGTTATACAGAGCCCCAAACCATTACTATATACACATATTAGGCGTTAGACTGCCCTATGTGGTTGAACAGTGAATATTTAAAAAATGTCTATTACAGCCAAACTACCGTAAGCAGGCAGTTCATATTGTGTAGGCGGCGTTATACAGAGCCCCAAACCCTTACTATTTCCACATATTAGGCGTTAGACTGCCCCATGTGGTTGAACAGTGAATATTTCAAAAATGTCTGTTTTAGCCAAATTATCGTACGCAGGCAGTTCATATTGTGTATGCGGGGTTATACAGAGCCCCAAACCATTACTATATCCACATATTAGGCGTTAGACTGCCCTATGTGGTTGAACAGTGAATATTTCAAAAGTGTCTGTTATAGCCAAACTACCGTAAGCAGGCAGTTCATATTGTGTATGCGGCGTTATACAGAGCCCCAAACCCTTACTATTTCCACATATTAGGCGTTAGACTGCCCTATGTTGTTGAACAGTGAATATTTCAAAAATGCCTGTTTTAGCCAAACTGTCGTAGGCAGGCTGTTCATATTGTGTATGCGGGGTTATACAGAGCCCCAAACCATTACTATATCCACATATTAGGCGTTCGACTGCCCTATGTGGTTGAACAGTGAATATTTCAAAAGTGTCTGTTATAGCCAAACTACCGAAAGCAGGCAGTTCATATTGTGTATGCGGGATTATACAGAGCCCCAAACCATTACTATATCCACAAATTAGGCGTTAGAATGCCCCATGTGGTTGAACAGTGAATATTTCAAAAATGTCTATTACAGCCAAGGTATCGTAGGCAGGCAGTTCATATTGTATATGCGGCATTTAACAGAGCCCCAAACCATTACTATATCCACATATTAGGCGTTAGACTGCCCTATGTGGTTGAACAGTGAATATTTAAAAAATGTCTGTTATAGCAAAATTATCGTAAGCAGGCAGTTTATATTGCATGCGGCGTTTAACAGAGCCCCAAACCATTACTATATTCACATATTAAGCGTTAGACTGCCCTATGTGGTTGAACAGTGAATATTTCAAAAATGACTGTTTTCGCTAAACTATCGTAGGCAGGCTGTTCATATTGTGTATGCGGGGTTATACAGAGCCCCAAACCATTACTATATCCACATATTAGGCGTTAGACTGCCCTATGTAGTTGAACAGTGAATATTTCAAAAATGTCTATTACAGCCAAGGTATCGTAGGCAGGCAGTTCATATTGTGTATGCGGCGTTTAACAGAGCCCCAAACCATTACTATATTCACATATTAAGCGTTAGACTGCCCCATGTGGTTGAACAATAAATAATTAAAAAATGTCTGTTATAGCCAAACTATCGTAGGCAGGCAGTTCATATTGTGTATGCGGCGTTATACAGAGCCCTAAACCATTACTATATCCACATATTAGGCGTTAGACTGCCCTATGTGGTTGAACAATCAATAATTAAAAAATGTCTGTTATAGCCAAACTATCGTAGGCAGGCAGTTCATATTGTGTATGCGGGGTTATACAGAGCCCCAAACCATTATTATATCCACATATTAGGCGTTAGACTGCCCTATGTAGTTGAACAGTGAATATTTCAAAAATGTCTATTACAGCCAAGGTATCGTAGGCAGGCAGTTCCTATTGTGCATGCGGCGTTATACAGAGCCCCAAACCATTACTATATCCACATATTAGGCGTTAGACTGCCCCATGTGGTTGAACAGTGAATATTTCAAAAATGTCTGTTTTAGCCAAACTATCGTAGACAGGCTGTTCATATTGTGTATGCGGGGTTATACAGAGCCCCAAACCATTACTATATCCTCATATTAGGCGTTAGACTGCTTTATGTTGTTGAACAGTGAATATTTCAAAAATGTCTGTTTTAGCCAAACTATCGTAGGCAAGCTGTTCATATTGTGTATGCGGGGTTATACAGAGCCCCAAACCATTACTATATACACATATTAGGCGTTAGACTGCCCTATGTGGTTGAACAGTGAATATTTCAAAAATGTCTATTACAGCCTAGGTATCGTAGGCAGGCAGTTCATATTGTATATGCGGCATTTAACAGAGCCCCAAACCATTACTATATTCACATATTAAGCGTTAGACTGCCCCATGTGGTTGAACAGTGAATATTTCAAAAATGTCTATTACAGCCAAGGTATCGTAGGCAGGCAGTTCATATTGTATATGCGGCGTTTAACGGAGCCCCAAACCATTACTATGTCCACATATTAGGCGTTAGACTGCCCTATGTAGTTGAACAGTGAATATTTCAAAAACGTCTATTACAGCCAAGGTATCGTAGGCAGGCAGTTCATATTGTGCATGCGGCGATATACAGAGCCCCAAACCATTACTATATCCACATATTAGTCGTTAGACTGCCTTATGTGGTTGAACAGTGAATATTTCAAAAATGTCTGTTTTAGCCAAACTATCGTAGGCAGGCTGTTCATATTGTGTATGCGGGATTAAACAGAGCCCCAAACCATTACTATATCCACATATTGGGCGTTAGACTGCCCTATGTTGTTGAACAGTGAATATTTCAAAATTGTCTGTTTTAGCCAAACTATCGTAGGCAGGCTGTTCATATTGTGTATGCGAAGTTATACAGAGCCCCAAACCATTACTATATACACATATTAGGCGTTAGACTGCCCTATGTGGTTGAACAGTGAATATTTAAAAAATGTCTATTACAGCCAAGGTATCGTAGGCAGGCAGTTCATATTGTATATGCGGCATTTAACAGTGCCCCAAACCATTACTATATCCACATATTAGGCGATAGACTACCCTATGTAGTTGAACAGTGAATATTTCAAAAATGTCTATTACAGCCAAGGTATCGTAGGCAGGCAGTTCATATTGTATATGCGGCATTTAACAGAGCCTCAAACCATTACTATATTCACATATTAAGCGTTAGACTGCCCCATGTGGTTAAACAGTGAATATTTCAAAAATGTCTGTTTTAGCCAAATTATCGTAGGCAGGCTGTTCATATTGTGTATGCGGGATTATACAGAGCCCCAAACCATTACTATATCCACATATTAGGCGTTAGACTGCCCCATGTGGTTGAACAGTGAATATTTCAAAAATGTCTGTTTTAGACAAACTATCGTAGGCAGGCTGTTCATATTGTGAATGCGGGGTTATACAGAGCCCCAAACCATTACTATATCCATATATTAGGCGTAAGACTGCCCTATGTTGTTGAACAGTGAATATTTCAAAAATGTCTGTTTTAGCCAAACTATCGTAGGCAGGCTGTTCATATTGTGTATGCGGGGTTATACAGAGCCCCAAACCATTACTATATACACATATTAGGCGTTAGACTGCCCTATGTGGTTGAACAGTGAAAATTTAAAAAATGTCTATTACAGCCAATGTATCGTAGGCAGGCAGTTCATATTGTATATGCGGCATTTAACAGAGCCCCAAACCATTACTATATCCACATATTAGGCGTTAGACTGCCCTATGTAGTTGAACAATAAATAATTAAAAAATTTCTGTTATAGCCAAACTATCGTAGGCAGGCAGTTCATATTGTGTATGCGGGGTTATACAGAGCCCCAAACCATTACTATATCCACATATTAGGCGTTAGACTGCCCTATGTGGTTGAACAGTGAATATTTCAAAAGTGTCTGTTATAGCCAAACTACCGTAAGCAGGCAGTTCATATTGTGTATGCGGCGTTATACAGAGCCCCAAACCCTTACTATTTCCACATATTAGGCGTTAGACTGCCGTATGTGGTTGAACAGTGAAAATTTCAAAAATGTCTATTACAGCCAAGGTATCGTAGACTGGCAGTTCATATTGTATATGCGGCGTTTAACGGAGCCCCAAACCATTACTATGTCCACATATTAGGCGTTAGACTGCCCTATGTAGTTGAACAGTGAATATTTCAAAAACGTCTATTACAGCCAAGGTATCGTAGGCAGGCAGTTCATATTGTGCATGCGGCGATATACAGAGCCCCAAACCATTACTATATCCACATATTAGTCGTTAGACTGCCTTATGTGGTTGAACAGTGAATATTTCAAAAATGTCTGTTTTAGCCAAACTATCGTAGGCAGGCTGTTCATATTGTGTATGCGGGATTAAACAGAGCCCCAAACCATTACTATGTCCACATATTAGGCGTTAGACTGCCCTATGTAGTTGAACAGTGAATATTTCAAAAATGTCTATTACAGCCAAGGTATCGTTGGCAGGCAGTTCATATTGTGCATGCGGAGTTATACAGAGCCCTAAACCATTACTATATCCACATATTAGGCGTTAGACTGCCCCATGTGGTTGAACAGTGAATATTTCAAAAATGTCTGTTTTAGCCAAACTATCGTAGGCAGGCTGTTCATATTGTGAATGCGGGGTTATACAGAGCCCCAAACCATTACTATATCCATATATTAGGCGTAAGACTGCCGTAAGACTGCCCTATGTTGTTGAACAGTGAATATTTCAAAAATGTCTGTTTTAGCCAAACTATCGTAGGCAGGCTGTTCATATTGTGTATGCGGGGTTATACAGAGCCCCAAACCATTACTATATACACATATTAGGCGTTAGACTGCCCTATGTGGTTGAACAGTGAATATTTAAAAAATGTCTATTACAGCCAAGGTATCGTAGGCAGGCAGTTCATATTGTATATGCGGCATTTAACAGAGCCCCAAACCATTACTATATCCACATATTAGGCGTTAGACTGCCCTATGTAGTTGAACAGTGAATATTTCAAAAACGTCTATTACAGCCAAGGTATCGTAGGCAGGCAGTTCATATTGAGCATGCGGCGTTATACAGAGCCCCAAACCATTACTATATCCACATATTAGGCGTTAGACTGCCCTATGTAGTTGAACAGTAAATAATTGAAAAATGTCTGTTATAGCCAAACTATCGTAGGCAGGCAGTTCATATAGTGTATGCGGCGTTATACAGAGCCCCAAACCATTACTATATCCACATATTAGGCGTTAGACTGCCCTATGTGGTTGAACAATATATAATTAAAAAATGTCTGTTATAGCCAAACTATCGTAGGCAGGCAGTTTATATTGTGTATGCGGCGTTTAACAGAGCCCCAAACCATTACTATATCCACATATTAGGCGTTAGACTGCCCTATGTGGTTGAACAATAAATAATTAAAAAATGTCTGTTATAGCCAAACTATCGTAGGCAGGCAGTTCATATTGTGTATGCGGCGTTTAACAGAGCCCCAAACCATTACTATATTCACATATTAAGCGTTAGACTGCCCCATGTGGTTGAACAGTGAATATTTCAAAAGTGTCTGTTTTAGCCAAACTATCGTAGGCAGGCAGTTCATATTGTGTATGCGGCGTTTAACAGAGCCCCAAACCATTACTATATTCACATATTAAGCGTTAGACTGCCCCATGTGGTTGAACAGTGAATATTTCAAAAATGTCTGTTTTAGCCAAACAATCGTAGGCAGGCTGTTCATATTGTGTATGCGGGGTTAAACAGAGCCCCAAACCATTACTATATCCACATATTAGGCGTTAGACTGCCCTATGTTGTTGAACAGTGAATATTTCAAAAATGTCTGTTTTAGACAAACTATCGTAGGCAGGCTGTTCATATTGTGTATGCGGGGTTATACAGAGCCCCAAACCATTACTATATACACATATTAGGCGTTAGACTGCCCTATGTGGTTGAACAGTGAATATTTAAAAAATGTCTATTACAGCCAAACTACCGTAAGCAGGCAGTTCATATTGTGTAGGCGGCGTTATACAGAGCCCCAAACCCTTACTATTTCCACATATTAGGCGTTAGACTGCCCCATGTGGTTGAACAGTGAATATTTCAAAAATGTCTGTTTTAGCCAAATTATCGTACGCAGGCAGTTCATATTGTGTATGCGGGGTTATACAGAGCCCCAAACCATTACTATATCCACATATTAGGCGTTAGACTGCCCTATGTGGTTGAACAGTGAATATTTCAAAAGTGTCTGTTATAGCCAAACTACCGTAAGCAGGCAGTTCATATTGTGTATGCGGCGTTATACAGAGCCCCAAACCCTTACTATTTCCACATATTAGGCGTTAGACTGCCCTATGTTGTTGAACAGTGAATATTTCAAAAATGCCTGTTTTAGCCAAACTGTCGTAGGCAGGCTGTTCATATTGTGTATGCGGGGTTATACAGAGCCCCAAACCATTACTATATCCACATATTAGGCGTTCGACTGCCCTATGTGGTTGAACAGTGAATATTTCAAAAGTGTCTGTTATAGCCAAACTACCGAAAGCAGGCAGTTCATATTGTGTATGCGGGATTATACAGAGCCCCAAACCATTACTATATCCACAAATTAGGCGTTAGAATGCCCCATGTGGTTGAACAGTGAATATTTCAAAAATGTCTATTACAGCCAAGGTATCGTAGGCAGGCAGTTCATATTGTATATGCGGCATTTAACAGAGCCCCAAACCATTACTATATCCACATATTAGGCGTTAGACTGCCCTATGTGGTTGAACAGTGAATATTTAAAAAATGTCTGTTATAGCAAAATTATCGTAAGCAGGCAGTTTATATTGCATGCGGCGTTTAACAGAGCCCCAAACCATTACTATATTCACATATTAAGCGTTAGACTGCCCTATGTGGTTGAACAGTGAATATTTCAAAAATGACTGTTTTCGCTAAACTATCGTAGGCAGACTGTTCATATTGTGTATGCGGGGTTATACAGAGCCCCAAACCATTACTATATCCACATATTAGGCGTTAGACTGCCCTATGTAGTTGGACAGTGAATATTTCAAAAATGTCTATTACAGCCAAGGTATCGTAGGCAGGCAGTTCATATTGTGTATGCGGCGTTTAACAGAGCCCCAAACCATTACTATATTCACATATTAAGCGTTAGACTGCCCCATGTGGTTGAACAATAAATAATTAAAAAATGTCTGTTATAGCCAAACTATCGTAGGCAGGCAGTTCATATTGTGTATGCGGCGTTATACAGAGCCCTAAACCATTACTATATCCACATATTAGGCGTTAGACTGCCCTATGTGGTTGAACAATCAATAATTAAAAAATGTCTGTTATAGCCAAACTATCGTAGGCAGGCAGTTCATATTGTGTATGCGGGGTTATACAGAGCCCCAAACCATTATTATATTCACATATTAGGCGTTAGACTGCCCTATGTAGTTGAACAGTGAATATTTCAAAAATGTCTATTACAGCCAAGGTATCGTAGGCAGGCAGTTCCTATTGTGCATGCGGCGTTATACAGAGCCCCAAACCATTACTATATCCACATATTAGGCGTTAGACTGCCCCATGTGGTTGAACAGTGAATATTTCAAAAATGTCTGTTTTAGCCAAACTATCGTAGACAGGCTGTTCATATTGTGTATGCGGGGTTATACAGAGCCCCAAACCATTACTATATCCTCATATTAGGCGTTAGACTGCTTTATGTTGTTGAACAGTGAATATTTCAAAAATGTCTGTTTTAGCCAAACTATCGTAGGCAAGCTGTTCATATTGTGTATGCGGGGTTATACAGAGCCCCAAACCATTACTATATACACATATTAGGCGTTAGACTGCCCTATGTGGTTGAACAGTGAATATTTCAAAAATGTCTATTACAGCCTAGGTATCGTAGGCAGGCAGTTCATATTGTATATGCGGCATTTAACAGAGCCCCAAACCATTACTATATTCACATATTAAGCGTTAGACTGCCCCATGTGGTTGAACAGTGAATATTTCAAAAATGTCTATTACAGCCAAGGTATCGTAGGCAGGCAGTTCATATTGTATATGCGGCGTTTAACGGAGCCCCAAACCATTACTATGTCCACATATTAGGCGTTAGACTGCCCTATGTAGTTGAACAGTGAATATTTCAAAAACGTCTATTACAGCCAAGGTATCGTAGGCAGGCAGTTCATATTGTGCATGCGGCGATATACAGAGCCCCAAACCATTACTATATCCACATATTAGTCGTTAGACTGCCTTATGTGGTTGAACAGTGAATATTTCAAAAATGTCTGTTTTAGCCAAACTATCGTAGGCAGGCTGTTCATATTGTGTATGCGGGATTAAACAGAGCCCCAAACCATTACTATATCCACATATTGGGCGTTAGACTGCCCTATGTTGTTGAACAGTGAATATTTCAAAATTGTCTGTTTTAGCCAAACTATCGTAGGCAGGCTGTTCATATTGTGTATGCGAAGTTATACAGAGCCCCAAACCATTACTATATACACATATTAGGCGTTAGACTGCCCTATGTGGTTGAACAGTGAATATTTAAAAAATGTCTATTACAGCCAAGGTATCGTAGGCAGGCAGTTCATATTGTATATGCGGCATTTAACAGTGCCCCAAACCATTACTATATCCACATATTAGGCGATAGACTACCCTATGTAGTTGAACAGTGAATATTTCAAAAATGTCTATTACAGCCAAGGTATCGTAGGCAGGCAGTTCATATTGTATATGCGGCATTTAACAGAGCCTCAAACCATTACTATATTCACATATTAAGCGTTAGACTGCCCCATGTGGTTAAACAGTGAATATTTCAAAAATGTCTGTTTTAGCCAAATTATCGTAGGCAGGCTGTTCATATTGTGTATGCGGGATTATACAGAGCCCCAAACCATTACTATATCCACATATTAGGCGTTAGACTGCCCCATGTGGTTGAACAGTGAATATTTCAAAATTGTCTGTTTTAGACAAACTATCGTAGGCAGGCAGTTCATATTGTGTATGCGGGGTTATACAGAGCCCCAAACCATTACTATATCCACATATTAGGCGTTAGACTGCCCTATGTGGTTGAACAGTGAATATTTCAAAAGTGTCTGTTATAGCCAAACTACCGTAAGCAGGCAGTTCATATTGTGTATGCGGCGTTATACAGAGCCCCAAACCCTTACTATTTCCACATATTAGGCGTTAGACTGCCGTATGTGGTTGAACAGTGAAAATTTCAAAAATGTCTATTACAGCCAAGGTATCGTAGACAGGCAGTTCATATTGTATATGCGGCGTTTAACGGAGCCCCAAACCATTACTATGTCCACATATTAGGCGTTAGACTGCCCTATGTAGTTGAACAGTGAATATTTCAAAAACGTCTATTACAGCCAAGGTATCGTAGGCAGGCAGTTCATATTGTGCATGCGGCGATATACAGAGCCCCAAACCATTACTATATCCACATATTAGTCGTTAGACTGCCTTATGTGGTTGAACAGTGAATATTTCAAAAATGTCTGTTTTAGCCAAACTATCGTAGGCAGGCTGTTCATATTGTGGATGCGGGATTAAACAGAGCCCCAAACCATTACTATGTCCACATATTAGGCGTTAGACTGCCCTATGTAGTTGAACAGTGAATATTTCAAAAATGTCTATTACAGCCAAGGTATCGTTGGCAGGCAGTTCATATTGTGCATGCGGAGTTATACAGAGCCCCAAACCATTACTATATCCACATATTAGGCGTTAGACTGCCCCATGTGGTTGAACAGTGAATATTTCAAAAATGTCTGTTTTAGCCAAACTATCGTAGGCAGGCTGTTCATATTGTGAATGCGGGGTTATACAGAGCCCCAAACCATTACTATATCCATATATTAGGCGTAAGACTGCCGTAAGACTGCCCTATGTTGTTGAACAGTGAATATTTCAAAAATGTCTGTTTTAGCCAAACTATCGTAGGCAGGCTGTTCATATTGTGTATGCGGGGTTATACAGAGCCCCAAACCATTACTATATACACATATTAGGCGTTAGACTGCCCTATGTGGTTGAACAGTGAATATTTAAAAAATGTCTATTACAGCCAAGGTATCGTAGGCAGGCAGTTCATATTGTATATGCGGCATTTAACAGAGCCCCAAACCATTACTATATCCACATATTAGGCGTTAGACTGCCCTATGTAGTTGAACAGTGAATATTTCAAAAACGTCTATTACAGCCAAGGTATCGTAGGCAGGCAGTTCATATTGAGCATGCGGCGTTATACAGAGCCCCAAACCATTACTATATCCACATATTAGGCGTTAGACTGCCCTATGTAGTTGAACAGTAAATAATTGAAAAATGTCTGTTATAGCCAAACTATCGTAGGCAGGCAGTTCATATAGTGTATGCGGCGTTATACAGAGCCCCAAACCATTACTATATCCACATATTAGGCGTTAGACTGCCCTATGTGGTTGAACAATATATAATTAAAAAATGTCTGTTATAGCCAAACTATCGTAGGCAGGCAGTTTATATTGTGTATGCGGCGTTTAACAGAGCCCCAAACCATTACTATATCCACATATTAGGCGTTAGACTGCCCTATGTGGTTGAACAATAAATAATTAAAAAATGTCTGTTATAGCCAAACTATCGTAGGCAGGCAGTTCATATTGTGTATGCGGCGTTTAACAGAGCCCCAAACCATTACTATATTCACATATTAAGCGTTAGACTGCCCCATGTGGTTGAACAGTGAATATTTCAAAAGTGTCTGTTTTAGCCAAACTATCGTAGGCAGGCAGTTCATATTGTGTATGCGGCGTTTAACAGAGCCCCAAACCATTACTATATTCACATATTAAGCGTTAGACTGCCCCATGTGGTTGAACAGTGAATATTTCAAAAATGTCTGTTTTAGCCAAACAATCGTAGGCAGGCTGTTCATATTGTGTATGCGGGGTTAAACAGAGCCCCAAACCATTACTATATCCACATATTAGGCGTTAGACTGCCCTATGTTGTTGAACAGTGAATATTTCAAAAATGTCTGTTTTAGACAAACTATCGTAGGCAGGCTGTTCATATTGTGTATGCGGGGTTATACAGAGCCCCAAACCATTACTATATACACATATTAGGCGTTAGACTGCCCTATGTGGTTGAACAGTGAATATTTAAAAAATGTCTATTACAGCCAAACTACCGTAAGCAGGCAGTTCATATTGTGTAGGCGGCGTTATACAGAGCCCCAAACCCTTACTATTTCCACATATTAGGCGTTAGACTGCCCCATGTGGTTGAACAGTGAATATTTCAAAAATGTCTGTTTTAGCCAAATTATCGTACGCAGGCAGTTCATATTGTGTATGCGGGGTTATACAGAGCCCCAAACCATTACTATATCCACATATTAGGCGTTAGACTGCCCTATGTGGTTGAACAGTGAATATTTCAAAAGTGTCTGTTATAGCCAAACTACCGTAAGCAGGCAGTTCATATTGTGTATGCGGCGTTATACAGAGCCCCAAACCCTTACTATTTCCACATATTAGGCGTTAGACTGCCCTATGTTGTTGAACAGTGAATATTTCAAAAATGCCTGTTTTAGCCAAACTGTCGTAGGCAGGCTGTTCATATTGTGTATGCGGGGTTATACAGAGCCCCAAACCATTACTATATCCACATATTAGGCGTTCGACTGCCCTATGTGGTTGAACAGTGAATATTTCAAAAGTGTCTGTTATAGCCAAACTACCGAAAGCAGGCAGTTCATATTGTGTATGCGGGATTATACAGAGCCCCAAACCATTACTATATCCACAAATTAGGCGTTAGAATGCCCCATGTGGTTGAACAGTGAATATTTCAAAAATGTCTATTACAGCCAAGGTATCGTAGGCAGGCAGTTCATATTGTATATGCGGCATTTAACAGAGCCCCAAACCATTACTATATCCACATATTAGGCGTTAGACTGCCCTATGTGGTTGAACAGTGAATATTTAAAAAATGTCTGTTATAGCAAAATTATCGTAAGCAGGCAGTTTATATTGCATGCGGCGTTTAACAGAGCCCCAAACCATTACTATATTCACATATTAAGCGTTAGACTGCCCTATGTGGTTGAACAGTGAATATTTCAAAAATGACTGTTTTCGCTAAACTATCGTAGGCAGGCTGTTCATATTGTGTATGCGGGGTTATACAGAGCCCCAAACCATTACTATATCCACATATTAGGCGTTAGACTGCCCTATGTAGTTGGACAGTGAATATTTCAAAAATGTCTATTACAGCCAAGGTATCGTAGGCAGGCAGTTCATATTGTGTATGCGGCGTTTAACAGAGCCCCAAACCATTACTATATTCACATATTAAGCGTTAGACTGCCCCATGTGGTTGAACAATAAATAATTAAAAAATGTCTGTTATAGCCAAACTATCGTAGGCAGGCAGTTCATATTGTGTATGCGGCGTTATACAGAGCCCTAAACCATTACTATATCCACATATTAGGCGTTAGACTGCCCTATGTGGTTGAACAATCAATAATTAAAAAATGTCTGTTATAGCCAAACTATCGTAGGCAGGCAGTTCATATTGTGTATGCGGGGTTATACAGAGCCCCAAACCATTATTATATCCACATATTAGGCGTTAGACTGCCCTATGTAGTTGAACAGTGAATATTTCAAAAATGTCTATTAAAGCCAAGGTATCGTAGGCAGGCAGTTCCTATTGTGCATGCGGCGTTATACAGAGCCCCAAACCATTACTATATCCACATATTAGGCGTTAGACTGCCCCATGTGGTTGAACAGTGAATATTTCAAAAATGTCTGTTTTAGCCAAACTATCGTAGACAGGCTGTTCATATTGTGTATGCGGGGTTATACAGAGCCCCAAACCATTACTATATCCTCATATTAGGCGTTAGACTGCTTTATGTTGTTGAACAGCGAATATTTCAAAAATGTCTGTTTTAGCCAAACTATCGTAGGCAAGCTGTTCATATTGTGTATGCGGGGTTATACAGAGCCCCAAACCATTACTATATACACATATTAGGCGTTAGACTGCCCTATGTGGTTGAACAGTGAATATTTCAAAAATGTCTATTACAGCCTAGGTATCGTAGGCAGGCAGTTCATATTGTATATGCGGCATTTAACAGAGCCCCAAACCATTACTATATTCACATATTAAGCGTTAGACTGCCCCATGTGGTTGAACAGTGAATATTTCAAAAATGTCTATTACAGCCAAGGTATCGTAGGCAGGCAGTTCATATTGTATATGCGGCGTTTAACGGAGCCCCAAACCATTACTATGTCCACATATTAGGCGTTAGACTGCCCTATGTAGTTGAACAGTGAATATTTCAAAAACGTCTATTACAGCCAAGGTATCGTAGGCAGGCAGTTCATATTGTGCATGCGGCGATATACAGAGCCCCAAACCATTACTATATCCACATATTAGTCGTTAGACTGCCTTATGTGGTTGAACAGTGAATATTTCAAAAATGTCTGTTTTAGCCAAACTATCGTAGGCAGGCTGTTCATATTGTGTATGCGGGATTAAACAGAGCCCCAAACCATTACTATATCCACATATTGGGCGTTAGACTGCCCTATGTTGTTGAACAGTGAATATTTCAAAATTGTCTGTTTTAGCCAAACTATCGTAGGCAGGCTGTTCATATTGTGTATGCGAAGTTATACAGAGCCCCAAACCATTACTATATACACATATTAGGCGTTAGACTGCCCTATGTGGTTGAACAGTGAATATTTAAAGAATGTCTATTACAGCCAAGGTATCGTAGGCAGGCAGTTCATATTGTATATGCGGCATTTAACAGTGCCCCAAACCATTACTATATCCACATATTAGGCGATAGACTACCCTATGTAGTTGAACAGTGAATATTTCAAAAATGTCTATTACAGCCAAGGTATCGTAGGCAGGCAGTTCATATTGTATATGCGGCATTTAACAGAGCCTCAAACCATTACTATATTCACATATTAAGCGTTAGACTGCCCCATGTGGTTAAACAGTGAATATTTCAAAAATGTCTGTTTTAGCCAAATTATCGTAGGCAGGCTGTTCATATTGTGTATGCGGGATTATACAGAGCCCCAAACCATTACTATATCCACATATTAGGCGTTAGACTGCCCCATGTGGTTGAACAGTGAATATTTCAAAAATGTCTGTTTTAGACAAACTATCGTAGGCAGGCTGTTCATATTGTGAATGCGGGGTTATACAGAGCCCCAAACCATTACTATATCCATATATTAGGCGTAAGACTGCCCTATGTTGTTGAACAGTGAATATTTCAAAAATGTCTGTTTTAGCCAAACTATCGTAGGCAGGCTGTTCATATTGTGTATGCGGGGTTATACAGAGCCCCAAACCATTACTATATACACATATTAGGCGTTAGACTGCCCTATGTGGTTGAACAGTGAAAATTTAAAAAATGTCTATTACAGCCAATGTATCGTAGGCAGGCAGTTCATATTGTATATGCGGCATTTAACAGAGCCCCAAACCATTACTATATCCACATATTAGGCGTTAGACTGCCCTATGTAGTTGAACAATAAATAATTAAAAAATTTCTGTTATAGCCAAACTATCGTAGGCAGGCAGTTCATATTGTGTATGCGGGGTTATACAGAGCCCCAAACCATTACTATATCCACATATTAGGCGTTAGACTGCCCTATGTGGTTGAACAGTGAATATTTCAAAAGTGTCTGTTATAGCCAAACTACCGTAAGCAGGCAGTTCATATTGTGTATGCGGCGTTATACAGAGCCCCAAACCCTTACTATTTCCACATATTAGGCGTTAGACTGCCGTATGTGGTTGAACAGTGAAAATTTCAAAAATGTCTATTACAGCCAAGGTATCGTAGACAGGCAGTTCATATTGTATATGCGGCGTTTAACGGAGCCCCAAACCATTACTATGTCCACATATTAGGCGTTAGACTGCCCTATGTAGTTGAACAGTGAATATTTCAAAAACGTCTATTACAGCCAAGGTATCGTAGGCAGGCAGTTCATATTGTGCATGCGGCGATATACAGAGCCCCAAACCATTACTATATCCACATATTAGTCGTTAGACTGCCTTATGTGGTTGAACAGTGAATATTTCAAAAATGTCTGTTTTAGCCAAACTATCGTAGGCAGGCTGTTCATATTGTGTATGCGGGATTAAACAGAGCCCCAAACCATTACTATATCCACATATTGGGCGTTAGACTGCCCTATGTTGTTGAACAGTGAATATTTCAAAATTGTCTGTTTTAGCCAAACTATCGTAGGCAGGCTGTTCATATTGTGTATGCGAAGTTATACAGAGCCTTAAACCATTACTATATACACATATTAGGCGTTAGACTGCCCTATGTGGTTGAACAGTGAATATTTGAAAAATGTCTATTACAGCCAAGGTATCGTAGGCAGGCAGTTCATATTGTATATGCGGCATTTAACAGTGCCCCAAACCATTACTATATCCACATATTAGGCGATAGACTACCCTATGTAGTTGAACAGTGAATATTTCAAAAATGTCTATTACAGCCAAGGTATCGTAGGCAGGCAGTTCATATTGTATATGCGGCATTTAACAGAGCCTCAAACCATTACTATATTCACATATTAAGCGTTAGACTGCCCCATGTGGTTGAACAATAAATAATTAAAAAATGTCTGTTATAGCCAAACTATCGTAGGCAGGCAGTTCATATTGTGTATGCGGCGTTATACAGAGCCCCAAACCATTACTATATCCACATATTAGGCGTTAGACTGCCCTATGTGGTTGAACAATCAATAATTAAAAAATGTCTGTTATAGCCAAACTATCGTAGGCAGGCAGTTCATATTGTGTATGCGGGGTTATACAGAGCCCCAAACCATTATTATATCCACATATTAGGCGTTAGACTGCCCTATGTAGTTGAACAGTGAATATTTCAAAAATGTCTATTACAGCCAAGGTATCGTAGGCAGGCAGTTCATATTGTGTATGCGGGGTTATACAGAGCCCCAAACCATTACTATATTCACATATTAAGCGTTAGACTGCCCTATGTGGTTGAACAGTGAATATTTCAAAAATGTCTGTTTTAGCCAAACTATCGTAGGCAAGCTGTTCATATTGTGTATGCGGGGTTATACAGAGCCCCAAACCATTACTATATACACATATTAGGCGTTAGACTGCCCTATGTGGTTGAACAGTGAATATTTCAAAAATGTCTATTACAGCCTAGGTATCGTAGGCAGGCAGTTCATATTGTATATGCGGCATTTAACAGAGCCCCAAACCATTACTATATTCACATATTAAGCGTTAGACTGCCCCATGTGGTTGAACAGTGAATATTTCAAAAATGTCTATTACAGCCAAGGTATCGTAGACAGGCAGTTCAAATTGTATATGCGGCGTTTAACGGAGCCCCAAACCATTACTATGTCCACATATTAGGCGTTAGACTGCCCTATGTAGTTGAACAGTGAATATTTCAAAAACGTCTATTACAGCCAAGGTATCGTAGGCAGGCAGTTCATATTGTGCATGCGGCGATATACAGAGCCCCAAACCATTACTATATCCACATATTAGTCGTTAGACTGCCTTATGTGGTTGAACAGTGAATATTTCAAAAATGTCTGTTTTAGCCAAACTATCGTAGGCAGGCTGTTCATATTGTGTATGCGGGATTAAACAGAGCCCCAAACCATTACTATATCCACATATTGGGCGTTAGACTGCCCTATGTTGTTGAACAGTGAATATTTCAAAATTGTCTGTTTTAGCCAAACTATCGTAGGCAGGCTGTTCATATTGTGTATGCGAAGTTATACAGAGCCCCAAACCATTACTATATACACATATTAATCGTTAGACTGCCCTATGTGGTTGAACAGTGAATATTTAAAAAATGTCTATTACAGCCAAGGTATCGTAGGCAGGCAGTTCATATTATATATGCGGCATTTAACAGTGCCCCAAACCATTACTATATCCACATATTAGGCGATAGACTACCCTATGTAGTTGAACAGTGAATATTTAAAAAATGTCTATTACGGCCAAGGTATCGTAGGCAGGCAGTTCATATTGTATATGCGGCATTTAACAGAGCCCCAAACCATTACTATATCCACATATTAAGCGTTAGACTGCCCCATGTGGTTGAACAGTGAATATTTCAAAAATGTCTGTTTTAGCCAAATTATCGTAGGCAGGCTGTTCATATTGCATGCGGCGTTTAACAGAGCCCTAAACCATTACTATATTCACATATTAAGCGTTAGACTGCCCTATGTGGTTGAACAGTGAATATTTCAAAAGTGTCTGTTATAGCCAAACTACCGTAACCAGGCAGTTCATATTGTGTATGCGGGATTATACAGAGCCCCAAACCATTTCTATATCCACATATTAGGCGTTAGACTGCCCTATGTGGTTGAACAATAAATAATTAAAAAATGTCTGTTATAGCCAAACTATCGTAGGCAGGCAGTTCATACTGTGTATGCGGCGTTATACAGAGCCCCAAACTCTTACTATTTCCACATATTAGGCGTTAGACTGCCCTATGTAGTTGAACAGTGAATATTTCAAAAATGTCTATTACAGCCAAGGTATCGTAGGCAGGCAGTTCATATTGTGCATGCGGAGTTATACAGAGCCCCAAACCATTACTATATCCACATATTAGGCGTTAGACTGCCCTATGTAGTTGAACAGTGAATATTTCAAAAATGTCTATTACAGCCAAGGTATCGTAGGCAGGCAGTTCATATTGTGCATGCGGAGTTATACAGAGCCCCAAACCATTACTATATCCACATATTAGGCGTTAGACTGCCCCATGTGGTTGAACAGTGAATATTTCAAAAATGTCTGTTTTAGCCAAACTATCGTAGGCAGGCTGTTCATATTGTGAATGCGGGGTTATACAGAGCCCCAAACCATTACTATATCCATATATTAGGCGTAAGACTGCCGTAAGACTGCCCTATGTTGTTGAACAGTGAATATTTCAAAAATGTCTGTTTTAGCCAAACTATCGTAGGCAGGCTGTTCATATTGTGTATGCGGGGTTATACAGAGCCCCAAACCATTACTATATACACATATTAGGCGTTAGACTGCCCTATGTGGTTGAACAGTGAATATTTAAAAAATGTCTATTACAGCCAAGGTATCGTAGGCAGGCAGTTCATATTGTATATGCGGCATTTAACAGAGCCCCAAACCATTACTATATCCACATATTAGGCGTTAGACTGCCCTATGTAGTTGAACAGTGAATATTCCAAAAACGTCTATTACAGCCAAGGTATCGTAGGCAGGCAGTTCATATTGAGCATGCGGCGTTATACAGAGCCCCAAACCATTACTATATCCACATATTAGGCGTTAGACTGCCCTATGTAGTTGAACAGTAAATAATTGAAAAATGTCTGTTATAGCCAAACTATCGTAGGCAGGCAGTTCATATAGTGTATGCGGCGTTATACAGAGCCCCAAACCATTACTATATCCACATATTAGGCGTTAGACTGCCCTATGTGGTTGAACAATAAATAATTAAAAAATGTCTGTTATAGCCAAACTATCGTAGGCAGGCAGTTTATATTGTGTATGCGGCGTTTAACAGAGCCCCAAACCATTACTATATCCACATATTAGGCGTTAGACTGCCCTATGTGGTTGAACAATAAATAATTAAAAAATGTCTGTTATAGCCAAACTATCGTAGGCAGGCAGTTCATATTGTGTATGCGGCGTTTAACAGAGCCCCAAACCATTACTATATCCACATATTAGGCGTTAGACTGCCCTATGTTGTTGAACAGTGAATATTTCAAAAATGTCTGTTTTAGACAAACTATCGTAGGCAGGCTGTTCATATTGTGTATGCGGGGTTATACAGAGCCCCAAACCATTACTATATACACATATTAGGCGTTAGACTGCCCTATGTGGTTGAACAGTGAATATTTAAAAAATGTCTATTACAGCCAAACTACCGTAAGCAGGCAGTTCATATTGTGTATGCGGCGTTATACAGAGCCCCAAACCCTTGCTATTTCCACATATTAGGCGTTAGACTGCCCCATGTGGTTGAACAGTGAATATTTCAAAAATGTCTGTTTTAGCCAAATTATCGTACGCAGGCAGTTCATATTGTGTATGCGGGGTTATACAGAGCCCCAAACCATTACTATATCCACATATTAGGCGTTAGACTGCCCTATGTGGTTGAACAGTGAATATTTCAAAAGTGTCTGTTATAGCCAAACTACCGTAAGCAGGCAGTTCATATTGTGTATGCGGCGTTATACAGAGCCCCAAACCCTTACTATTTCCACATATTAGGCGTTAGACTGCCCTATGTTGTTGAACAGTGAATATTTCAAAAATGTCTGTTTTAGCCAAACTACCGTAAGCAGGCTGTTCATATTGTGTATGCGGGGTTATACAGAGCCCCAAACCATTACTATATCCACATATTAGGCGATAGACTACCCTATGTAGTTGAACAGTGAATATTTCAAAAATGTCTATTACAGCCAAGGTATCGTAGGCAGGCAGTTCATATTGTATATGCGGCATTTAACAGAGCCTCAAACCATTACTATATTCACATATTAAGCGTTAGACTGCCCCATGTGGTTGAACAGTGAATATTTCAAAAATGTCTGTTTTAGCCAAATTTTCGTAGGCAGGCTGTTCATATTGTGTATGCGGGATTATACAGAGCCCCAAACCATTACTATATCCACATATTAGGAGTTAGACTGCCCCATGTGGTTGAACAGTGAATATTTCAAAAATGTCTGTTTTAGACAAACTATCGTAGGCAGGCTGTTCATATTGTGAATGCGGGGTTATACAGAGCCCCAAACCATTACTATATCCATATATTAGGCGTAAGACTGCCCTATGTTGTTGAACAGTGAATATTTCAAAAATGTCTGTTTTAGCCAAACTATCGTAGGCAGGCTGTTCATATTGTGTATGCGGGGTTATACAGAGCCCCAAACCATTACTATATACACATATTAGGCGTTAGACTGCCCTATGTGGTTGAACAGTGAAAATTTAAAAAATGTCTATTACAGCCAATGTATCGTAGGCAGGCAGTTCATATTGTATATGCGGCATTTAACAGAGCCCCAAACCATTACTATATCCACATATTAGGCGTTAGACTGCCCTATGTAGTTGAACAATAAATAATTAAAAAATTTCTGTTATAGCCAAACTATCGTAGGCAGGCAGTTCATATTGTGTATGCGGGGTTATACAGAGCCCCAAACCATTACTATATCCACATATTAGGCGTTAGACTGCCCTATGTGGTTGAACAGTGAATATTTCAAAAGTGTCTGTTATAGCCAAACTACCGTAAGCAGGCAGTTCATATTGTGTATGCGGCGTTATACAGAGCCCCAAACCCTTACTATTTCCACATATTAGGCGTTAGACTGCCGTATGTGGTTGAACAGTGAAAATTTCAAAAATGTCTATTACAGCCAAGGTATCGTAGACAGGCAGTTCATATTGTATATGCGGCGTTTAACGGAGCCCCAAACCATTACTATGTCCACATATTAGGCGTTAGACTGCCCTATGTAGTTGAACAGTGAATATTTCAAAAACGTCTATTACAGCCAAGGTATCGTAGGCAGGCAGTTCATATTGTGCATGCGGCGATATACAGAGCCCCAAACCATTACTATATCCACATATTAGTCGTTAGACTGCCTTATGTGGTTGAACAGTGAATATTTCAAAAATGTCTGTTTTAGCCAAACTATCGTAGGCAGGCTGTTCATATTGTGTATGCGGGATTAAACAGAGCCCCAAACCATTACTATATCCACATATTGGGCGTTAGACTGCCCTATGTTGTTGAACAGTGAATATTTCAAAATTGTCTGTTTTAGCCAAACTATCGTAGGCAGGCTGTTCATATTGTGTATGCGAAGTTATACAGAGCCCCAAACCATTACTATATACACATATTAGGCGTTAGTCTGCCCTATGTGGTTGAACAGTGAATATTTAAAAAATGTCTATTACAGCCAAGGTATCGTAGGCAGGCAGTTCATATTGTATATGCGGCATTTAACAGTGCCCCAAACCATTACTATATCCACATATTAGGCGATAGACTACCCTATGTAGTTGAACAGTGAATATTTCAAAAATGTCTATTACAGCCAAGGTATCGTAGGCAGGCAGTTCATATTGTATATGCGGCATTTAACAGAGCCTCAAACCATTACTATATTCACATATTAAGCGTTAGACTGCCCCATGTGGTTGAACAATAAATAATTAAAAAATGTCTGTTATAGCCAAACTATCGTAGGCAGGCAGTTCATATTGTGTATGCGGCGTTATACAGAGCCCCAAACCATTACTATATCCACATATTAGGCGTTAGACTGCCCTATGTGGTTGAACAATCAATAATTAAAAAATGTCTGTTATAGCCAAACTATCGTAGGCAGGCAGTTCATATTGTGTATGCGGGGTTATACAGAGCCCCAAACCATTATTATATCCACATATTAGGCGTTAGACTGCCCTATGTAGTTGAACAGTGAATATTTCAAAAATGTCTATTACAGCCAAGGTATCGTAGGCAGGCAGTTCATATTGTGTATGCGGGGTTATACAGAGCCCCAAACCATTACTATATTCACATATTAAGCGTTAGACTGCCCTATGTGGTTGAACAGTGAATATTTCAAAAATGTCTGTTTAAGCCAAACTATCGTAGGCAAGCTGTTCATATTGTGTATGCGGGGTTATACAGAGCCCCAAACCATTACTATATACACATATTAGGCGTTAGACTGCCCTATGTGGTTGAACAGTGAATATTTCAAAAATGTCTATTACAGCCTAGGTATCGTAGGCAGGCAGTTCATATTGTATATGCGGCATTTAACAGAGCCCCAAACCATTACTATATTCACATATTAAGCGTTAGACTGCCCCATGTGGTTGAACAATAAATAATTAAAAAATGTCTGTTATAGCCAAACTATCGTAGGCAGGCAGTTCATATTGTGTATGCGGCGTTATACAGAGCCCCAAACCATTACTATATCCACATATTAGGCGTTAGACTGCCCTATGTGGTTGAACAATCAATAATTAAAAAATGTCTGTTATAGCCAAACTATCGTAGGCAGGCAGTTCATATTGTGTATGCGGGGTTATACAGAGCCCCAAACCATTATTATATCCACATATTAGGCGTTAGACTGCCCTATGTAGTTGAACAGTGAATATTTCAAAAATGTCTATTACAGCCAAGGTATCGTAGGCAGGCAGTTCATATTGTGTATGCGGGGTTATACAGAGCCCCAAACCATTACTATATTCACATATTAAGCGTTAGACTGCCCTATGTGGTTGAACAGTGAATATTTCAAAAATGTCTGTTTAAGCCAAACTATCGTAGGCAAGCTGTTCATATTGTGTATGCGGGGTTATACAGAGCCCCAAACCATTACTATATACACATATTAGGCGTTAGACTGCCCTATGTGGTTGAACAGTGAATATTTCAAAAATGTCTATTACAGCCTAGGTATCGTAGGCAGGCAGTTCATATTGTATATGCGGCATTTAACAGAGCCCCAAACCATTACTATATTCACATATTAAGCGTTAGACTGCCCCATGTGGTTGAACAGTGAATATTTCAAAAATGTCTATTACAGCCAAGGTATCGTAGACAGGCAGTTCATATTGTATATGCGGCGTTTAACGGAGCCCCAAACCATTACTATGTCCACATATTAGGCGTTAGACTGCCCTATGTAGTTGAACAGTGAATATTTCAAAAACGTCTATTACAGCCAAGGTATCGTAGGCAGGCAGTTCATATTGTGCATGCGGCGATATACAGAGCCCCAAACCATTACTATATCCACATATTAGTCGTTAGACTGCCTTATGTGGTTGAACAGTGAATATTTCAAAAATGTCTGTTTTAGCCAAACTATCGTAGGCAGGCTGTTCATATTGTGTATGCGGGATTAAACAGAGCCCCAAACCATTACTATATCCACATATTGGGCGTTAGACTGCCCTATGTTGTTGAACAGTGAATATTTCAAAATTGTCTGTTTTAGCCAAACTATCGTAGGCAGGCTGTTCATATTGTGTATGCGAAGTTATACAGAGCCCCAAACCATTACTATATACACATATTAGGCGTTAGACTGCCCTATGTTGTTGAACAGTGAATATTTAAAAAATGTCTATTACAGCCAAGGTATCGTAGGCAGGCAGTTCATATTATATATGCGGCATTTAACAGTGCCCCAAACCATTACTATATCCACATATTAGGCGATAGACTACCCTATGTAGTTGAACAGTGAATATTTCAAAAATGTCTATTACAGCCAAGGTATCGTAGGCAGGCAGTTCATATTGTATATGCGGCATTTAACGGAGCCTCAAACCATTACTATATTCACATATTAAGCGTTAGACTGCCCCATGTGGTTGAACAGTGAATATTTCAAAAATGTCTGTTTTAGCCAAATTATCGTAGGCAGGCTGTTCATATTGTGTATGCGGGATTATACAGAGCCCCAAACCATTACTATATCCACATATTAGGCGTTAGACTGCCCCATGTGGTTGAACAGTGAATATTTCAAAAATGTCTGTTTTAGCCAAACTATCGTAGGCAGGCTGTTCATATTGTGAATGCGGGGTTATACAGAGCCCCAAACCATTACTATATCCATATATTAGGCGTAAGACTGCCCTATGTTGTTGAACAGTGAATATTTCAAAAATGTCTGTTTTAGCCAAACTATCGTAGGCAGGCTGTTCATATTGTGTATGCGGGGTTATACAGAGCCCCAAACCATTACTATATACACATATTAGGCGTTAGACTGCCCTATGTGGTTGAACAGTGAAAATTTAAAAAATGTCTGTTTTAGCCAAACTATCGTAGGCAGGCAGTTCATATTGTATATGCGGCATTTAACAGAGCCCCAAACCATTACTATATCCACATATTAGGCGTTAGACTGCCCCATGTGGTTGAACAGTGAATATTTCAAAAATGTCTGTTTTAGCCAAACTATCGTAGGCAGGCAGTTCATATTGTATATGCGGCATTTAACAGAGCCCCAAACCATTACTATATCCACATATTAGGCGTTAGACTGCCCTATGTAGTTGAACAATAAATAATTAAAAAATTTCTGTTATAGCCAAACTATCGTAGGCAGGCAGTTCATATTGTGTATGCGGGGTTATACAGAGCCCCAAACCATTACTATATCCACATATTAGGCGTTAGACTGCCCTATGTGGTTGAACAGTGAATATTTCAAAAGTGTCTGTTATAGCCAAACTACCGTAAGCAGGCAGTTCATATTGTGTATGCGGCGTTATACAGAGCCCCAAACCCTTACTATTTCCACATATTAGGCGTTAGACTGCCGTATGTGGTTGAACAGTGAAAATTTCAAAAATGTCTATTACAGCCAAGGTATCGTAGGCAGGCAGTTCATATTGTATATGCGGCATTTAACAGAGCCCCAAACCATTACTATATTCACATATTAAGCGTTAGACTGCCCCATGTGGTTGAACAGTGAATATTTCGAAAATGTCTGTTTTAGCCAAATTATCGTAGGCAGGCTGTTCATATTGTGTATGCGGGATTATACAGAGCCCCAAACCATTACTATATCCCCTTATTAGGCGTTAGACTGCCCTATGTGGTTGAACAGTGAATATTTCAAAAATGTCTATTACAGCCAATGTATCGTAGGCAGACAGTTCATATTGTATATGCGGCATTTAACAGAGCCCCAAACCATTACTATATCCACATATTAGGCGTTAGACTGCCCTATGTGGTTGAACAGTGAATATTTAAAAAATGTCTGTTATAGCAAAAATATCGTAAGCAGGCAGTTTATATTGCATGCGGCGTTTAACAGAGCCCCAAATAATTACTATATTCACATATTAAGCGTTAGACTGCCCCATGTGGTTGAACAGTGAATATTTCAAAAATGACTGTTTTAGCTAAACTATCGTAGGCAGGCTGTTCATATTGTGTATGCGGGATTATACAGAGCCCCAAACCATTACTATATCCACATATTAAGCGTTAGACTGCCCCATGTGGTTGAACAGTGAATATTTCAAAAATGTCTATTACAGCCAAGGTATCGTAGGCAGGCAGTTCATATTGTATATGCGGCGTTTAACGGAGCCCCAAACCATTACTATGTCCACATATTAGGCGTTAGACTGCCCTATGTAGTTGAACAGTGAATATTTCAAAAACGTCTATTACAGCCAAGGTATCGTAGGCAGGCAGTTCATATTGTGCATGCGGCGATATACAGAGCCCCAAACCATTACTATATCCACATATTAGTCGTTAGACTGCCTTATGTGGTTGAACAGTGAATATTTCAAAAATGTCTGTTTTAGCCAAACTATCGTAGGCAGGCTGTTCATATTGTGTATGCGGGATTAAACAGAGCCCCAAACCATTACTATATCCACATATTGGGCGTTAGACTGCCCTATGTAGTTGAACAGTGAATATTTCAAAAATGTCTATTACAGCCAAGGTATCGTAGACAGGCAGTTCATATTGTATATGCGGCGTTTAACGGAGCCCCAAACCATTACTATATCCACATATTAGGCGTTAGACTGCCCCATGTGGTTGAACAGTGAATATTTCAAAAATGTCTGTTTTAGCCAAACTATCGTAGGCAGGCTGTTCATATTGTGAATGCGGGGTTATACAGAGCCCCAAACCATTACTATATCCATATATTAGGCGTAAGACTGCCCTATGTTGTTGAACAGTGAATATTTCAAAAATGTCTGTTTTAGCCAAACTATCGTAGGCAGGCTGTTCATATTGTGTATGCGGGGTTATACAGAGCCCCAAACCATTACTATATACACATATTAGGCGTTAGACTGCCTTATGTGGTTGAACAGTGAAAATTTAAAAAATGTCTATTACAGCCAAGGTATCGTAGGCAGGCAGTTCATATTGTATATGCGGCATTTAACAGAGCCCCAAACCATTACTATATCCACATATTAGGCGTTAGACTGCCCTATGTAGTTGAACAATAAATAATTAAAAAATTTCTGTTATAGCCAAACTATCGTAGGCAGGCAGTTCATATTGTGTATGCGGGGTTATACAGAGCCCCAAACCATTACTATATCCACATATTAGGCGTTAGACTGCCCTATGTGGTTGAACAGTGAATATTTCAAAAGTGTCTGTTATAGCCAAACTACCGTAAGCAGGCAGTTCATATTGTGTATGCGGCGTTATACAGAGCCCCAAACCCTTACTATTTCCACATATTAGGCGTTAGACTGCCGTATGTGGTTGAACAGTGAAAATTTCAAAAATGTCTATTACAGCCAAGGTATCGTAGGCAGGCAGTTCATATTGTATATGCGGCATTTAACAGAGCCCCAAACCATTACTATATTCACATATTAAGCGTTAGACTGCCCCATGTGGTTGAACAGTGAATATTTCGAAAATGTCTGTTTTAGCCAAATTATCGTAGGCAGGCTGTTCATATTGTGTATGCGGGATTATACAGAGCCCCAAACCATTCCTATATCCCCTTATTAGGCGTTAGACTGCCCTATGTGGTTGAACAGTGAATATTTCAAAAATGTCTATTACAGCCAATGTATCGTAGGCAGACAGTTCATATTGTATATGCGGCATTTAACAGAGCCCCAAACCATTACTATATCCACATATTAGGCGTTAGACTGCCCTATGTGGTTGAACAGTGAATATTTAAAAAATGTCTGTTATAGCAAAAATATCGTAAGCAGGCAGTTTATATTGCATGCGGCGTTTAACAGAGCCCCAAATAATTACTATATTCACATATTAAGCGTTAGACTGCCCCATGTGGTTGAACAGTGAATATTTCAAAAATGTCTATTACAGCCAAGGTATCGTAGACAGGCAGTTCATATTGTATATGCGGCGTTTAACGGAGCCCCAAATCATTACTATGTCCACATATTAGGCGTTAGACTGCCCTATGTAGTTGAACAGTGAATATTTCAAAAACGTCTATTACAGCCAAGGTATCGTAGGCAGGCAGTTCATATTGTGCATGCGGCGATATACAGAGCCCCAAACCATTACTATATCCACATATTAGTCGTTAGACTGCCTTATGTGGTTGAACAGTGAATATTTCAAAAATGTCTGTTTTAGCCAAACTATCGTAGGCAGGCTGTTCATATTGTGTATGCGGGATTAAACAGAGCCCCAAACCATTACTATATCCACATATTAGGCGTTAGACTGCCCTATGTAGTTGAACAATAAATAATTAAAAAATTTCTGTTATAGCCAAACTATCGTAGGCAGGCAGTTCATATTGTGTATGCGGGGTTATACAGAGCCCCAAACCATTACTATATCCACATATTAGGCGTTAGACTGCCCTATGTAGTTGAACAATAAATAATTAAAAAATTTCTGTTATAGCCAAACTATCGTAGGCAGGCAGTTCATATTGTGTATGCGGGATTATACAGAGCCCCAAACCATTACTATATCCTCTTATTAGGCGTTAGACTGCCCTATGTGGTTGAACAGTGAATATTTCAAAAATGTCTATTACAGCCAATGTATCGTAGGCAGACAGTTCATATTGTATATGCGGCATTTAACAGAGCCCCAAACCATTACTATATCCACATATTAGGCGTTAGACTGCCCTATGTGGTTGAACAGTGAATATTTAAAAAATGTCTGTTATAGCAAAAATATCGTAAGCAGGCAGTTTATATTGCATGCGGCGTTTAACAGAGCCCCAAATAATTACTATATTCACATATTAAGCGTTAGACTGCCCCATGTGGTTGAACAGTGAATATTTCAAAAATGACTGTTTTAGCTAAACTATCGTAGGCAGGCTGTTCATATTGTGTATGCGGGGTTATACAGAGCCCCAAACCATTACTATATCCACATATTAAGCGTTAGACTGCCCCATGTGGTTGAACAGTGAATATTTCAAAAATGTCTATTACAGCCAAGGTATCGTAGGCAGGCTGTTCATATTGTGTATGCGGGGTTATACAGAGCCCCAAACCATTACTATATACACATATTAGGCGTTAGACTGCCCTATGTGGTTGAACAGTGAAAATTTAAAAAATGTCTATTACAGCCAAGGTATCGTAGGCAGGCAGTTCATATTGTATATGCGGCATTTAACAGAGCCCCAAACCATTACTATATCCACATATTAGGCGTTAGACTGCCCTATGTAGTTGAACAATAAATAATTAAAAAATTTCTGTTATAGCCAAACTATCGTAGGCAGGCAGTTCATATTGTGTATGCGGGGTTATACAGAGCCCCAAACCATTACTATATACACATATTAGGCGTTAGACTGCCCTATGTGGTTGAACAGTGAATATTTAAAAAATGTCTATTACAGCCAAGGTATCGTAGGCAGGCAGTTCATATTGTATATGCGGCATTTAACAGTGCCCCAAACCATTACTATATCCACATATTAGGCGATAGACTACCCTATGTAGTTGAACAGTGAATATTTCAAAAATGTCTATTACAGCCAAGGTATCGTAGGCAGGCAGTTCATATTGTATATGCGGCATTTAACAGAGCCCCAAACCATTACTATATTCACATATTAAGCGTTAGACTGCCCCATGTGGTTGAACAGTGAATATTTCGAAAATGTCTGTTTTAGCCAAATTATCGTAGGCAGGCTGTTCATATTGTGTATGCGGGATTATACAGAGCCCCAAACCATTCCTATATCCCCTTATTAGGCGTTAGACTGCCCTATGTTGTTGAACAGTGAATATTTCAAAAATGTCTGTTTTAGCCAAACTATCGTAGGCAGGCTGTTCATATTGTGTATGCGGGGTTATACAGAGCCCCAAACCATTACTATATACACATATTAGGCGTTAGACTGCCTTATGTGGTTGAACAGTGAAAATTTAAAAAATGTCTATTACAGCCAAGGTATCGTAGGCAGGCAGTTCATATTGTATATGCGGCATTTAACAGAGCCCCAAACCATTACTATATCCACATATTAGGCGTTAGACTGCCCTATGTAGTTGAACAATAAATAATTAAAAAATTTCTGTTATAGCCAAACTATCGTAGGCAGGCAGTTCATATTGTGTATGCGGGGTTATACAGAGCCCCAAACCATTACTATATCCACATATTAGGCGTTAGACTGCCCTATGTGGTTGAACAGTGAATATTTCAAAAGTGTCTGTTATAGCCAAACTACCGTAAGCAGGCAGTTCATATTGTGTATGCGGCGTTATACAGAGCCCCAAACCCTTACTATTTCCACATATTAGGCGTTAGACTGCCGTATGTGGTTGAACAGTGAAAATTTCAAAAATGTCTATTACAGCCAAGGTATCGTAGGCAGGCAGTTCATATTGTATATGCGGCATTTAACAGAGCCCCAAACCATTACTATATTCACATATTAAGCGTTAGACTGCCCCATGTGGTTGAACAGTGAATATTTCGAAAATGTCTGTTTTAGCCAAATTATCGTAGGCAGGCTGTTCATATTGTGTATGCGGGATTATACAGAGCCCCAAACCATTCCTATATCCCCTTATTAGGCGTTAGACTGCCCTATGTGGTTGAACAGTGAATATTTCAAAAATGTCTATTACAGCCAATGTATCGTAGGCAGACAGTTCATATTGTATATGCGGCATTTAACAGAGCCCCAAACCATTACTATATCCACATATTAGGCGTTAGACTGCCCTATGTGGTTGAACAGTGAATATTTAAAAAATGTCTGTTATAGCAAAAATATCGTAAGCAGGCAGTTTATATTGCATGCGGCGTTTAACAGAGCCCCAAATAATTACTATATTCACATATTAAGCGTTAGACTGCCCCATGTGGTTGAACAGTGAATATTTCAAAAATGTCTATTACAGCCAAGGTATCGTAGACAGGCAGTTCATATTGTATATGCGGCGTTTAACGGAGCCCCAAATCATTACTATGTCCACATATTAGGCGTTAGACTGCCCTATGTAGTTGAACAGTGAATATTTCAAAAACGTCTATTACAGCCAAGGTATCGTAGCCAGGCAGTTCATATTGTGCATGCGGCGATATACAGAGCCCCAAACCATTACTATATCCACATATTAGTCGTTAGACTGCCTTATGTGGTTGAACAGTGAATATTTCAAAAATGTCTGTTTTAGCCAAACTATCGTAGGCAGGCTGTTCATATTGTGTATGCGGGATTAAACAGAGCCCCAAACCATTACTATATCCACATATTAGGCGTTAGACTGCCCTATGTAGTTGAACAATAAATAATTAAAAAATTTCTGTTATAGCCAAACTATCGTAGGCAGGCAGTTCATATTGTGTATGCGGGGTTATACAGAGCCCCAAACCATTACTATATCCACATATTAGGCGTTAGACTGCCCTATGTAGTTGAACAATAAATAATTAAAAAATTTCTGTTATAGCCAAACTATCGTAGGCAGGCAGTTCATATTGTGTATGCGGGATTATACAGAGCCCCAAACCATTACTATATCCCCTTATTAGGCGTTAGACTGCCCTATGTGGTTGAACAGTGAATATTTCAAAAATGTCTATTACAGCCAATGTATCGTAGGCAGACAGTTCATATTGTATATGCGGCATTTAACAGAGCCCCAAACCATTACTATATCCACATATTAGGCGTTAGACTGCCCTATGTGGTTGAACAGTGAATATTTAAAAAATGTCTGCTATAGCAAAAATATCGTAAGCAGGCAGTTTATATTGCATGCGGCGTTTAACAGAGCCCCAAATAATTACTATATTCACATATTAAGCGTTAGACTGCCCCATGTGGTTGAACAGTGAATATTTCAAAAATGACTGTTTTAGCTAAACTATCGTAGGCAGGCTGTTCATATTGTGTATGCGGGGTTATACAGAGCCCCAAACCATTACTATATCCACATATTAAGCGTTAGACTGCCCTATGTGGTTGAACAATCAATAATTAAAAAATGTCTGTTATAGCCAAACTATCGTAGGCAGGCAGTTCATATTGTGTATGCGGGGTTATACAGAGCCCCAAACCATTATTATATCCACATATTAGGCGTAAGACTGCCCTATGTAGTTGAACAGTGAATATTTCAAAAATGTCTATTACAGCCAAGGTATCGTAGGCAGGCAGTTCATATTGTGTATGCGGGGTTATACAGGGCCCCAAACCATTACTATATTCACATATTAAGCGTTAGACTGCCCTATGTGGTTGAACAGTGAATATTTCAAAAATGTCTGTTTTAGCCAAACTATCGTAGGCAAGCTGTTCATATTGTGTATGCGGGGTTATACAGAGCCCCAAACCATTACTATATACACATATTAGGCGTTAGACTGCCCTATGTGGTTGAACAGTGAATATTTCAAAAATGTCTATTACAGCCTAGGTATCGTAGGCAGGCAGTTCATATTGTATATGCGGCATTTAACAGAGCCCCAAACCATTACTATATTCACATATTAAGCGTTAGACTGCCCCATGTGGTTGAACAGTGAATATTTCAAAAATGTCTATTACAGCCAAGGTATCGTAGACAGGCAGTTCATATTGTATATGCGGCGTTTAACGGAGCCCCAAATCATTACTATGTCCACATATTAGGCGTTAGACTGCCCTATGTAGTTGAACAGTGAATATTTCAAAAACGTCTATTACAGCCAAGGTATCGTAGGCAGGCAGTTCATATTGTGCATGCGGCGATATACAGAGCCCCAAACCATTACTATATCCACATATTAGTCGTTAGACTGCCTTATGTGGTTGAACAGTGATTATTTCAAAAATGTCTGTTTTAGCCAAACTATCGTAGGCAGGCTGTTCATATTGTGTATGCGGGATTAAACAGAGCCCCAAACCATTACTATATCCACATATTGGGCGTTAGACTGCCCTATGTTGTTGAACAGTGAATATTTCAAAATTGTCTGTTTTAGCCAAACTATCGTAGGCAGGCTGTTCATATTGTGTATGCGAAGTTATACAGAGCCCCAAACCATTACTATATACACATATTAGGCGTTAGACTGCCTTATGTGGTTGAACAGTGAATATTTAAAAAATGTCTATTACAGCCAAGGTATCGTAGGCAGGCAGTTCATATTATATATGCGGCATTTAACAGTGCCCCAAACCATTACTATATCCACATATTAGGCGATAGACTACCCTATGTAGTTGAACAGTGAATATTTCAAAAATGTCTATTACAGCCAAGGTATCGTAGGCAGGCAGTTCATATTGTATATGCGGCATTTAACAGAGCCTCAAACCATTACTATAATCACATATTAAGCGTTAGACTGCCCCATGTGGTTGAACAGTGAATATTTCAAAAATGTCTGTTTTAGCCAAATTATCGTAGGCAGGCTGTTCATATTGTGTATGCGGGATTATACAGAGCCCCAAACCATTACTATATCCACATATTAGGCGTTAGACTGCCCCATGTGGTTGAACAGAGAAAATTTCAAAAGTGTCTGTTATAGCCAAACTACCGTAAGCAGGCAGTTCATATTGGGTATGCGGCGTTATACAGAGCCCCAAACCCTTACTATTTCCACATATTAGGCGTTAGACTGCCGTATGTGGTTGAACAGTGAAAATTTCAAAAATGTCTATTACAGCCAAGGTATCGTAGGCAGGCAGTTCATATTGTATATGCGGCATTTAACAGAGCCCCAAACCATTACTATATTCACATATTAAGCGTTAGACTGCCCCATGTGGTTGAACAGTGAATATTTCGAAAATGTCTGTTTTAGCCAAATTATCGTAGGCAGGCTGTTCATATTGTGTATGCGGGATTATACAGAGCCCCAAACCATTACTATATCCCCTTATTAGGCGTTAGACTGCCCTATGTGGTTGAACAGTGAATATTTCAAAAATGTCTATTACAGCCAATGTATCGTAGGCAGACAGTTCATATTGTATATGCGGCATTTAACAGAGCCCCAAACCATTACTATATCCACATATTAGGCGTTAGACTGCCCTATGTGGTTGAACAGTGAATATTTAAAAAATGTCTGTTATAGCAAAAATATCGTAAGCAGGCAGTTTATATTGCATGCGGCGTTTAACAGAGCCCCAAATAATTACTATATTCACATATTAAGCGTTAGACTGCCCCATGTGGTTGAACAGTGAATATTTCAAAAATGACTGTTTTAGCTAAACTATCGTAGGCAGGCTGTTCATATTGTGTATGCGGGGTTATACAGAGCCCCAAACCATTACTATATCCACATATTAAGCGTTAGACTGCCCCATGTGGTTGAACAGTGAATATTTCAAAAATGTCTATTACAGCCAAGGTATAGTAGGCAGGCAGTTCATATTGTATATGCGGCGTTTAACGGAGCCCCAAACCATTACTATGTCCACATATTAGGCGTTAGACTGCCCTATGTAGTTGAACAGTGAATATTTCAAAAACGTCTATTACAGCCAAGGTATCGTAGGCAGGCAGTTCATATTGTGCATGCGGCGATATACAGAGCCCCAAACCATTACTATATCCACATATTAGTCGTTAGACTGCCTTATGTGGTAGAACAGTGAATATTTCAAAAATGTCTGTTTTAGCCAAACTATCGTAGGCAGGCTGTTCATATTGTGTATGCGGGATTAAACAGAGCCCCAAATTATTACTATATCCACATATTGGGCGTTAGACTGCCCTATGTTGTTGAACAGTGAATATTTCAAAATTGTCTGTTTTAGCCAAACTATCGTAGGCAGGCTGTTCATATTGTGTATGCGAAGTTATACAGAGCCCCAAACCATTACTATATACACATATTAGGCGTTAGACTGCCCTATGTGGTTGAACAGTGAATATTTAAAAAATGTCTATTACAGCCAAGGTATCGTAGGCAGGCAGTTCATATTGTATATGCGGCATTTAACAGTGCCCCAAACCATTACTATATCCACATATTAGGCGATAGACTACCCTATGTAGTTGAACAGTGAATATTTCAAAAATGTCTATTACAGCCAAGGTATCGTAGGCAGGCAGTTCATATTGTATATGCGGCATTTAACAGAGCCTCAAACCATTACTATATTCACATATTAAGCGTTAGACTGACCCATGTGGTTGAACAGTGAATATTTCAAAAATGTCTGTTTTAGCCAAATTATCGTAGGCAGGCTGTTCATATTGTGTATGCGGGATTATACAGAGCCCCAAACCATTACTATATCCACATATTAGGCGTTAGACTGCCCCATGTGGTTGAACAGTGAATATTTCAAAAATGTCTGTTTTAGACAAACTATCGTAGGCAGGCTGTTCATATTGTGAAAGCGGGGTTATACAGAGCCCCAAACCATTACTATATCCATATATTAGGCGTAAGACTGCCCTATGTTGTTGATCAGTGAATATTTCAAAAATGTCTGTTTTAGCCAAACTATCGTAGGCAGGCTGTTCATATTGTGTATGCGGGGTTATACAGAGCCCCAAACCATTACTATATACACATATTAGGCGTTAGACTGCCCTATGTGGTTGAACAGTGAAAATTTAAAAAATGTCTATTACAGCCAATGTATCGTAGGCAGGCAGTTCATATTGTATATGCGGCATTTAACAGAGCCCCAAACCATTACTATATCCACATATTAGGCGTTAGACTGCCCTATGTAGTTGAACAATAAATAATTAAAAAATTTCTGTTATAGCCAAACTATCGTAGGCAGGCAGTTCATATTGTGTATGCGGGGTTATACAGAGCCCCAAACCATTACTATATCCACATATTAGGCGTTAGACTGCCCTATGTGGTTGAACAGTGAATATTTCAAAAGTGTCTGTTATAGCCAAACTACCGTAAGCAGGCAGTTCATATTGTGTATGCGGCGTTATACAGAGCCCCAAACCCTTACTATTTCCACATATTAGGCGTTAGACTGCCGTATGTGGTTGAACAGTGAAAATTTCAAAAATGTCTATTACAGCCAAGGTATCGTAGACAGGCAGTTCATATTGTATATGCGGCGTTTAACGGAGCCCCAAACCATTACTATATCCACATATTAGGCGTTAGACTGCCCCATGTGGTTGAACAGTGAATATTTCAAAAATGTCTGTTTTAGCCAAACTATCGTAGGCAGGCTGTTCATATTGTGAATGCGGGGTTATACAGAGCCCCAAACCATTACTATATCCATATATTAGGCGTAAGACTGCCCTATGTTGTTGAACAGTGAATATTTCAAAAATGTCTGTTTTAGCCAAACTATCGCAGGCAGGCTGTTCATATTGTGTATGCGGGGTTATACAGAGCCCCAAACCATTACTATATCCCCTTATTAGGCGTTAGACTGCCCTATGTGGTTGAACAGTGAATATTTCAAAAATGTCTATTACAGCCAATGTATCGTAGGCAGACAGTTCATATTGTATATGCGGCATTTAACAGAGCCCCAAACCATTACTATATCCACATATTAGGCGTTAGACTGCCCTATGTGGTTGAACAGTGAATATTTAAAAAATGTCTGTTATAGCAAAAATATCGTAAGCAGGCAGTTTATATTGCATGCGGCGTTTAACAGAGCCCCAAATAATTACTATATTCACATATTAAGCGTTAGACTGCCCCATGTGGTTGAACAGTGAATATTTCAAAAATGACTGTTTTAGCTAAACTATCGTAGGCAGGCTGTTCATATTGTGTATGCGGGGTTATACAGAGCCCCAAACCATTACTATATCCACATATTAAGCGTTAGACTGCCCCATGTGGTTGAACAGTGAATATTTCAAAAATGTCTATTACAGCCAAGGTATCGTAGGCAGGCAGTTCATATTGTATATGCGGCGTTTAACGGAGCCCCAAACCATTACTATGTCCACATATTAGGCGTTAGACTGCCCTATGTAGTTGAACAGTGAATATTTCAAAAACGTCTATTACAGCCAAGGTATCGTAGGCAGGCAGTTCATATTGTGCATGCGGCGATATACAGAGCCCCAAACCATTACTATATCCACATATTAGTCGTTAGACTGCCTTATGTGGTTGAACAGTGAATATTTCAAAAATGTCTGTTTTAGCCAAATTATCGTAGGCAGGCTGTTCATATTGTGTATGCGGGATTATACAGAGCCCCAAACCATTACTATATCCACATATTAGGCGTTAGACTGCCCCATGTGGTTGAACAGTGAATATTTCAAAAATGTCTGTTTTAGACAAACTATCGTAGGCAGGCTGTTCATATTGTGAATGCGGGGTTATACAGAGCCCCAAACCATTACTATATCCATATATTAGGCGTAAGACTGCCCTATGTTGTTGAACAGTGAATATTTCAAAAATGTCTGTTATAGCCAAACTATCGTAGGCAGGCAGTTCATATTGTGTATGCGGGGTTATACAGAGCCCCAAACCATTACTATATCCACATATTAGGCGTTAGACTGCCCTATGTGGTTGAACAGTGAATATTTCAAAAGTGTCTGTTATAGCCAAACTACCGTAAGCAGGCAGTTCATATTGTGTATGCGGCGTTATACAGAGCCCCAAACCCTTACTATTTCCACATATTAGGCGTTAGACTGCCGTATGTGGTTGAACAGTGAAAATTTCAAAAATGTCTATTACAGCCAAGGTATCGTAGACAGGCAGTTCATATTGTATATGCGGCGTTTAACGGAGCCCCAAACCATTACTATATCCACATATTAGGCGTTAGACTGCCCCATGTGGTTGAACAGTGAATATTTCAAAAATGTCTGTTTTAGCCAAACTATCGTAGGCAGGCTGTTCATATTGTGAATGCGGGGTTATACAGAGCCCCAAACCATTACTATATCCATATATTAGGCGTAAGACTGCCCTATGTTGTTGAACAGTGAATATTTCAAAAATGTCTGTTTTAGCCAAACTATCGTAGGCAGGCTGTTCATATTGTGTATGCGGGGTTATACAGAGCCCCAAACCATTACTATATCCCCTTATTAGGCGTTAGACTGCCCTATGTGGTTGAACAGTGAATATTTCAAAAATGTCTATTACAGCCAATGTATCGTAGGCAGACAGTTCATATTGTATATGCGGCATTTAACAGAGCCCCAAACCATTACTATATCCACATATTAGGCGTTAGACTGCCCTATGTGGTTGAACAGTGAATATTTAAAAAATGTCTGTTATAGCAAAAATATCGTAAGCAGGCAGTTTATATTGCATGCGGCGTTTAACAGAGCCCCAAATAATTACTATATTCACATATTAAGCGTTAGACTGCCCCATGTGGTTGAACAGTGAATATTTCAAAAATGTCTGTTTTAGCCAAACTATCGTAGGCAGGCTGTTCATATTGTGTATGCGGGGTTATACAGAGCCCCAAACCATTACTATATACACATATTAGGCGTTAGACTGCCCTATGTGGTTGAACAGTGAAAATTTAAAAAATGTCTATTACAGCCAATGTATCGTAGGCAGGCAGTTCATATTGTATATGCGGCATTTAACAGAGCCCCAAACCATTACTATATCCACATATTAGGCGTTAGACTGCCCTATGTAGTTGAACAATAAATAATTAAAAAATTTCTGTTATAGCCAAACTATCGTAGGCAGGCAGTTCATATTGTGTATGCGGGGTTATACAGAGCCCCAAACCATTACTATATCCACATATTAGGCGTTAGACTGCCCTATGTGGTTGAACAGTGAATATTTCAAAAGTGTCTGTTATAGCCAAACTACCGTAAGCAGGCAGTTCATATTGTGTATGCGGCGTTATACAGAGCCCCAAACCCTTACTATTTCCACATATTAGGCGTTAGACTGCCGTATGTGGTTGAACAGTGAAAATTTCAAAAATGTCTATTACAGCCAAGGTATCGTAGACAGGCAGTTCATATTGTATATGCGGCGTTTAACGGAGCCCCAAACCATTACTATATCCACATATTAGGCGTTAGACTGCCCCATGTGGTTGAACAGTGAATATTTCAAAAATGTCTGTTTTAGCCAAACTATCGTAGGCAGGCTGTTCATATTGTGAATGCGGGGTTATACAGAGCCCCAAACCATTACTATATCCATATATTAGGCGTAAGACTGCCCTATGTTGTTGAACAGTGAATATTTCAAAAATGTCTGTTTTAGCCAAACTATCGTAGGCAGGCTGTTCATATTGTGTATGCGGGGTTATACAGAGCCCCAAACCATTACTATATACACATATTAGGCGTTAGACTGCCTTATGTGGTTGAACAGTGAAAATTTAAAAAATGTCTATTACAGCCAAGGTATCGTAGGCAGGCAGTTCATATTGTATATGCGGCATTTAACAGAGCCCCAAACCATTACTATATCCACATATTAGGCGTTAGACTGCCCTATGTAGTTGAACAATAAATAATTAAAAAATTTCTGTTATAGCCAAACTATCGTAGGCAGGCAGTTCATATTGTGTATGCGGGGTTATACAGAGCCCCAAACCATTACTATATCCACATATTAGGCGTTAGACTGCCCTATGTGGTTGAACAGTGAATATTTCAAAAGTGTCTGTTATAGCCAAACTACCGTAAGCAGGCAGTTCATATTGTGTATGCGGCGTTATACAGAGCCCCAAACCCTTACTATTTCCACATATTAGGCGTTAGACTGCCCTATGTGGTTGAACAGTGAATATTTCGAAAATGTCTGTTTTAGCCAAATTATCGTAGGCAGGCTGTTCATATTGTGTATGCGGGATTATACAGAGCCCCAAACCATTCCTATATCCCCTTATTAGGCGTTAGACTGCCCTATGTGGTTGAACAGTGAATATTTCAAAAATGTCTATTACAGCCAATGTATCGTAGGCAGACAGTTCATATTGTATATGCGGCATTTAACAGAACCCCAAACCATTACTATATCCACATATTAGGCGTTAGACTGCCCTATGTGGTTGAACAGTGAATATTTAAAAAATGTCTGTTATAGCAAAAATATCGTAAGCAGGCAGTTTATATTGCATGCGGCGTTTAACAGAGCCCCAAATAATTACTATATTCACATATTAAGCGTTAGACTGCCCCATGTGGTTGAACAGTGAATATTTCAAAAATGTCTATTACAGCCAAGGTATCGTAGACAGGCAGTTCATATTGTATATGCGGCGTTTAACGGAGCCCCAAATCATTACTATGTCCACATATTAGGCGTTAGACTGCCCTATGTAGTTGAACAGTGAATATTTCAAATACGTCTATTACAGCCAAGGTATCGTAGGCAGGCAGTTCATATTGTGCATGCGGCGATATACAGAGCCCCAAACCATTACTATATCCACATATTAGTCGTTAGACTGCCTTATGTGGTTGAACAGTGAATATTTCAAAAATGTCTGTTTTAGCCAAACTATCGTAGGCAGGCTGTTCATATTGTGTATGCGGGATTAAACAGAGCCCCAAACCATTACTATATCCACATATTGGGCGCTAGACTGCCCTATGTTGTTGAACAGTGAATATTTCAAAATTGTCTGTTTTAGCCAAACTATCGTAGGCAGGCTGTTCATATTGTGTATGCGAAGTTATACAGAGCCCCAAACCATTACTATATACACATATTAGGCGTTAGACTGCCTTATGTGGTTGAACAGTGAATATTTAAAAAATGTCTATTACAGCCAAGGTATCGTAGGCAGGCAGTTCATATTATATATGCGGCATTTAACAGTGCCCCAAACCATTACTATATCCACATATTAGGCGATAGACTACCCTATGTAGTTGAACAGTGAATATTTCAAAAATGTCTATTACAGCCAAGGTATCGTAGGCAGGCAGTTCATATTGTATATGCGGCATTTAACAGAGCCTCAAACCATTACTATATTCACATATTAAGCGTTAGACTGCCCCATGTGGTTGAACAGTGAATATTTCAAAAATGTCTGTTTTAGCCAAATTATCGTAGGCAGGCTGTTCATATTGTGTATGCGGGATTATACAGAGCCCCAAACCATTACTATATCCACATATTAGGCGTTAGACTGCCCCATGTGGTTGAACAGTGAATATTTCAAAAATGTCTGTTTTAGCCAAACTATCGTAGGCAGGCTGTTCATATTGTGAATGCGGGGTTATACAGAGCCCCAAACCATTACTATATCCATATATTAGGCGTAAGACTGCCCTATGTTGTTGAACAGTGAATATTTCAAAAATGTCTGTTTTAGCCAAACTATCATAGGCAGGCTGTTCATATTGTGTATGCGGGGTTATACAGAGCCCCAAACCATTACTATATACACATATTAGGCGTTAGACTGCCCTATGTGGTTGAACAGTGAAAATTTAAAAAATGTCTATTACAGCCAAGGTATCGTAGGCAGGCAGTTCATATTGTATATGCGGCATTTAACAGAGCCCCAAACCATTACTATATCCACATATTAGGCGTTAGACTGCCCTATGTAGTTGAACAATAAATAATTAAAAAATTTCTGTTATAGCCAAACTATCGTAGGCAGGCAGTTCATATTGTGTATGCGGGGTTATACAGAGCCCCAAACCATTACTATATACACATATTAGGCGTTAGACTGCCCTATGTGGTTGAACAGTGAATATTTAAAAAATGTCTATTACAGCCAAGGTATCGTAGGCAGGCAGTTCATATTGTATATGCGGCATTTAACAGTGCCCCAAACCATTACTATATCCACATATTAGGCGATAGACTACCCTATGTAGTTGAACAGTGAATATTTCAAAAATGTCTATTACAGCCAAGGTATCGTAGGCAGGCAGTTCATATTGTATATGCGGCATTTAACAGAGCCTCAAACCATTACTATATTCACATATTAAGCGTTAGACTGACCCATGTGGTTGAACAGTGAATATTTCAAAAATGTCTGTTTTTGCCAAATTATCGTAGGCAGGCTGTTCATATTGTGTATGCGGGATTATACAGAGCCCCAAACCATTACTATATCCACATATTAGGCGTTAGACTGCCCCATGTGGTTGAACAGTGAATATTTCAAAAATGTCTGTTTTAGACAAACTATCGTAGGCAGGCTGTTCATATTGTGAATGCGGGGTTATACAGAGCCCCAAACCATTACTATATCCATATATTAGGCGTAAGACTGCCCTATGTTGTTGATCAGTGAATATTTCAAAAATGTCTGTTTTAGCCAAACTATCGTAGGCAGGCTGTTCATATTGTGTATGCGGGGTTATACAGAGCCCCAAACCATTACTATATACACATATTAGGCGTTAGACTGCCCTATGTGGTTGAACAGTGAAAATTTAAAAAATGTCTATTACAGCCAATGTATCGTAGGCAGGCAGTTCATATTGTATATGCGGCATTTAACAGAGCCCCAAACCATTACTATATCCACATATTAGGCGTTAGACTGCCCTATGTAGTTGAACAATAAATAATTAAAAAATTTCTGTTATAGCCAAACTATCGTAGGCAGGCAGTTCATATTGTGTATGCGGGGTTATACAGAGCCCCAAACCATTACTATATCCACATATTAGGCGTTAGACTGCCCTATGTGGTTGAACAGTGAATATTTCAAAAGTGTCTGTTATAGCCAAACTACCGTAAGCAGGCAGTTCATATTGTGTATGCGGCGTTATACAGAGCCCCAAACCCTTACTATTTCCACATATTAGGCGTTAGACTGCCGTATGTGGTTGAACAGTGAAAATTTCAAAAATGTCTATTACAGCCAAGGTATCGTAGACAGGCAGTTCATATTGTATATGCGGCGTTTAACGGAGCCCCAAACCATTACTATATCCACATATTAGGCGTTAGACTGCCCCATGTGGTTGAACAGTGAATATTTCAAAAATGTCTGTTTTAGCCAAACTATCGTAGGCAGGCTGTTCATATTGTGAATGCGGGGTTATACAGAGCCCCAAACCATTACTATATCCATATATTAGGCGTAAGACTGCCCTATGTTGTTGAACAGTGAATATTTCAAAAATGTCTGTTTTAGCCAAACTATCGTAGGCAGGCTGTTCATATTGTGTATGCGGGGTTATACAGAGCCCCAAACCATTACTATATACACATATTAGGCGTTAGACTGCCCTATGTGGTTGAACAGTGAAAATTTAAAAAATGTCTATTACAGCCAAGGTATCGTAGGCAGGCAGTTCATATTGTATATGCGGCATTTAACAGAGCCCCAAACCATTACTATATCCACATATTAGGCGTTAGACTGCCCTATGTAGTTGAACAATAAATAATTAAAAAATTTCTGTTATAGCCAAACTATCGTAGGCAGGCAGTTCATATTGTGTATGCGGGGTTATACAGAGCCCCAAACCATTACTATATCCACATATTAGGCGTTAGACTGCCCTATGTGGTTGAACAGTGAATATTTCAAAAGTGTCTGTTATAGCCAAACTACCGTAAGCAGGCAGTTCATATTGTGTATGCGGCGTTATACAGAGCCCCAAACCCTTACTATTTCCACATATTAGGCGATAGACTACCCTATGTAGTTGAACAGTGAATATTTCAAAAATGTCTATTACAGCCAAGGTATCGTAGGCAGCAGTTCATATTGTATATGCGGCATTTAACAGAGCCTCAAACCATTACTATATTCACATATTAAGCGTTAGACTGCCCCATGTGGTTGAACAGTGAATATTTCAAAAATGTCTGTTTTAGCCAAATTATCGTAGGCAGGCTGTTCATATTGTGTATGCGGGATTATACAGAGCCCCAAACCATTACTATATCCACATATTAGGCGTTAGACTGCCCCATGTGGTTGAACAGTGAATATTTCAAAAATGTCTGTTTTAGCCAAACTATCGTAGGCAGGCTGTTCATATTGTGAATGCGGGGTTATACAGAGCCCCAAACCATTACTATATCCATATATTAGGCGTAAGACTGCCCTATGTTGTTGAACAGTGAATATTTCAAAAATGTCTGTTTTAGCCAAACTATCGTAGGCAGGCTGTTCATATTGTGTATGCGGGGTTATACAGAGCCCCAAACCATTACTATATACACATATTAGGCGTTAGACTGCCCTATGTGGTTGAACAGTGAAAATTTAAAAAATGTCTATTACAGCCAAGGTATCGTAGGCAGGCAGTTCATATTGTATATGCGGCATTTAACAGAGCCCCAAACCATTACTATATCCACATATTAGGCGTTAGACTGCCCTATGTAGTTGAACAATAAATAATTAAAAAATTTCTGTTATAGCCAAACTATCGTAGGCAGGCAGTTCATATTGTGTATGCGGGGTTATACAGAGCCCCAAACCATTACTATATCCACATATTAGGCGTTAGACTGCAATATGTGGTTGAACAGTGAATATTTCAAAAGTGTCTGTTATAGCCAAACTACCGTAAGCAGGCAGTTCATATTGTGTATGCGGCGTTATACAGAGCCCCAAACCCTTACTATTTCCACATATTAGGCGTTAGACTGCCGTATGTGGTTGAACAGTGAAAATTTCAAAAATGTCTATTACAGCCAAGGTATCGTAGGCAGGCAGTTCATATTGTATATGCGGCATTTAACAGAGCCCCAAACCATTACTATATTCACATATTAAGCGTTAGACTGCCCCATGTAGTTGAACAGTGAATATTTCGAAAATGTCTGTTTTAGCCAAATTATCGTAGGCAGGCTGTTCATATTGTGTATGCGGGATTATACAGAGCCCCAAACCATTACTATATCCCCTTATTAGGCGTTAGACTGCCCTATGTGGTTGAACAGTGAATATTTCAAAAATGTCTATTACAGCCAATGTATCGTAGGCAGACAGTTCATATTGTATATGCGGCATTTAACAGAGCCCCAAACCATTACTATATCCACATATTAGGCGTTAGACTGCCCTATGTGGTTGAACAGTGAATATTTAAAAAATGTCTGTTATAGCAAAAATATCGTAAGCAGGCAGTTTATATTGCATGCGGCGTTTAACAGAGCCCCAAATAATTACTATATTCACATATTAAGCGTTAGACTGCCCCATGTGGTTGAACAGTGAATATTTCAAAAATGACTGTTTTAGCTAAACTATCGTAGGCAGGCTGTTCATATTGTGTATGCGGGGTTATACAGAGCCCCAAACCATTACTATATCCACATATTAAGCGTTAGACTGCCCCATGTGGTTGAACAGTGAATATTTCAAAAACGTCTATTACAGCCAAGGTATCGTAGGCAGGCAGTTCATATTGTGCATGCGGCGATATACAGAGCCCCAAACCATTACTATATCCACATATTAGTCGTTAGACTGCCTTATGTGGTTGAACAGTGAATATTTCAAAAATGTCTGTTTTAGCCAAACTATCGTAGGCAGGCTGTTCATATTGTGTATGCGGGATTAAACAGAGCCCCAAACCATTACTATATCCATATATTAGGCGTAAGACTGCCCTATGTTGTTGAACAGTGAATATTTCAAAAATGTCTGTTTTAGCCAAACTATCATAGGCAGGCTGTTCATATTGTGTATGCGGGGTTATACAGAGCCCCAAACCATTACTATATACACATATTAGGCGTTAGACTGCCCTATGTGGTTGAACAGTGAAAATTTAAAAAATGTCTATTACAGCCAAGGTATCGTAGGCAGGCAGTTCATATTGTATATGCGGCATTTAACAGAGCCCCAAACCATTACTATATCCACATATTAGGCGTTAGACTGCCCTATGTAGTTGAACAATAAATAATTAAAAAATTTCTGTTATAGCCAAACTATCGTAGGCAGGCAGTTCATATTGTGTATGCGGGGTTATACAGAGCCCCAAACCATTACTATATACACATATTAGGCGTTAGACTGCCCTATGTGGTTGAACAGTGAATATTTAAAAAATGTCTATTACAGCCAAGGTATCGTAGGCAGGCAGTTCATATTGTATATGCGGCATTTAACAGTGCCCCAAACCATTACTATATCCACATATTAGGCGATAGACTACCCTATGTAGTTGAACAGTGAATATTTCAAAAATGTCTATTACAGCCAAGGTATCGTAGGCAGGCAGTTCATATTGTATATGCGGCATTTAACAGAGCCTCAAACCATTACTATATTCACATATTAAGCGTTAGACTGACCCATGTGGTTGAACAGTGAATATTTCAAAAATGTCTGTTTTTGCCAAATTATCGTAGGCAGGCTGTTCATATTGTGTATGCGGGATTATACAGAGCCCCAAACCATTACTATATCCACATATTAGGCGTTAGACTGCCCCATGTGGTTGAACAGTGAATATTTCAAAAATGTCTGTTTTAGACAAACTATCGTAGGCAGGCTGTTCATATTGTGAATGCGGGGTTATACAGAGCCCCAAACCATTACTATATCCATATATTAGGCGTAAGACTGCCCTATGTTGTTGATCAGTGAATATTTCAAAAATGTCTGTTTTAGCCAAACTATCGTAGGCAGGCTGTTCATATTGTGTATGCGGGGTTATACAGAGCCCCAAACCATTACTATATACACATATTAGGCGTTAGACTGCCCTATGTGGTTGAACAGTGAAAATTTAAAAAATGTCTATTACAGCCAATGTATCGTAGGCAGGCAGTTCATATTGTATATGCGGCATTTAACAGAGCCCCAAACCATTACTATATCCACATATTAGGCGTTAGACTGCCCTATGTAGTTGAACAATAAATAATTAAAAAATTTCTGTTATAGCCAAACTATCGTAGGCAGGCAGTTCATATTGTGTATGCGGGGTTATACAGAGCCCCAAACCATTACTATATCCACATATTAGGCGTTAGACTGCCCTATGTGGTTGAACAGTGAATATTTCAAAAGTGTCTGTTATAGCCAAACTACCGTAAGCAGGCAGTTCATATTGTGTATGCGGCGTTATACAGAGCCCCAAACCCTTACTATTTCCACATATTAGGCGTTAGACTGCCGTATGTGGTTGAACAGTGAAAATTTCAAAAATGTCTATTACAGCCAAGGTATCGTAGACAGGCAGTTCATATTGTATATGCGGCGTTTAACGGAGCCCCAAACCATTACTATATCCACATATTAGGCGTTAGACTGCCCCATGTGGTTGAACAGTGAATATTTCAAAAATGTCTGTTTTAGCCAAACTATCGTAGGCAGGCTGTTCATATTGTGAATGCGGGGTTATACAGAGCCCCAAACCATTACTATATCCATATATTAGGCGTAAGACTGCCCTATGTTGTTGAACAGTGAATATTTCAAAAATGTCTGTTTTAGCCAAACTATCGTAGGCAGGCTGTTCATATTGTGTATGCGGGGTTATACAGAGCCCCAAACCATTACTATATACACATATTAGGCGTTAGACTGCCCTATGTGGTTGAACAGTGAAAATTTAAAAAATGTCTATTACAGCCAAGGTATCGTAGGCAGGCAGTTCATATTGTATATGCGGCATTTAACAGAGCCCCAAACCATTACTATATCCACATATTAGGCGTTAGACTGCCCTATGTAGTTGAACAATAAATAATTAAAAAATTTCTGTTATAGCCAAACTATCGTAGGCAGGCAGTTCATATTGTGTATGCGGGGTTATACAGAGCCCCAAACCATTACTATATCCACATATTAGGCGTTAGACTGCAATATGTGGTTGAACAGTGAATATTTCAAAAGTGTCTGTTATAGCCAAACTACCGTAAGCAGGCAGTTCATATTGTGTATGCGGCGTTATACAGAGCCCCAAACCCTTACTATTTCCACATATTAGGCGTTAGACTGCCGTATGTGGTTGAACAGTGAAAATTTCAAAAATGTCTATTACAGCCAAGGTATCGTAGGCAGGCAGTTCATATTGTATATGCGGCATTTAACAGAGCCCCAAACCATTACTATATTCACATATTAAGCGTTAGACTGCCCCATGTGGTTGAACAGTGAATATTTCGAAAATGTCTGTTTTAGCCAAATTATCGTAGGCAGGCTGTTCATATTGTGTATGCGGGATTATACAGAGCCCCAAACCATTACTATATCCCCTTATTAGGCGTTAGACTGCCCTATGTGGTTGAACAGTGAATATTTCAAAAATGTCTATTACAGCCAATGTATCGTAGGCAGACAGTTCATATTGTATATGCGGCATTTAACAGAGCCCCAAACCATTACTATATCCACATATTAGGCGTTAGACTGCCCTATGTGGTTGAACAGTGAATATTTAAAAAATGTCTGTTATAGCAAAAATATCGTAAGCAGGCAGTTTATATTGCATGCGGCGTTTAACAGAGCCCCAAATAATTACTATATTCACATATTAAGCGTTAGACTGCCCCATGTGGTTGAACAGTGAATATTTCAAAAATGACTGTTTTAGCTAAACTATCGTAGGCAGGCTGTTCATATTGTGTATGCGGGGTTATACAGAGCCCCAAACCATTACTATATCCACATATTAAGCGTTAGACTGCCCCATGTGGTTGAACAGTGAATATTTCAAAAACGTCTATTACAGCCAAGGTATCGTAGGCAGGCAGTTCATATTGTGCATGCGGCGATATACAGAGCCCCAAACCATTACTATATCCACATATTAGTCGTTAGACTGCCTTATGTGGTTGAACAGTGAATATTTCAAAAATGTCTGTTTTAGCCAAACTATCGTAGGCAGGCTGTTCATATTGTGTATGCGGGATTAAACAGAGCCCCAAACCATTACTATATCCACATATTGGGCGTTAGACTGCCCTATGTTGTTGAACAGTGAATATTTCAAAATTGTCTGTTTTAGCCAAACTATCGTAGGCAGGCTGTTCATATTGTGTATGCGAAGTTATACAGAGCCCCAAACCATTACTATATACACATATTAGGCGTTAGACTGCCCTATGTGGTTGAACAGTGAATATTTAAAAAATGTCTATTACAGCCAAGGTATCGTAGGCAGGCAGTTCATATTGTATATGCGGCATTTAACAGTGCCCCAAACCATTACTATATCCACATATTAGGCGAAAGACTACCCTATGTAGTTGAACAGTGAATATTTCAAAAATGTCTATTACAGCCAAGGTATCGTAGGCAGGCAGTTCATATTGTATATGCGGCATTTAACAGAGCCTCAAACCATTACTATATTCACATATTAAGCGTTAGACTGACCCATGTGGTTGAACAGTGAATATTTCCAAAATGTCTGTTTTAGCCAAATTATCGTAGGCAGGCTGTTCATATTGTGAATGCGGGGTTATACAGAGCCCCAAACCATTACTATATCCACATATTAGGCGTTAGACTGCCCAATGTAGATGAACAGTGAATATTTCAAAAATGTCTATTACAGCCAAGGTATCGTAGGCAGGCAGTTCATATTGTGCATGCGGCGATATACAGAGCCCCAAACCATTACTATATCCACATATTAGTCGTTAGACTGCCTTATGTGGTTGAACAGTGAATATTTCAAAAATGTCTGTTTTAGCCAAACTATCGTAGGCAGGCTGTTCATATTGTGTATGCGGGATTAAACAGAGCCCCAAACCATTACTATATCCACATATTGGGCGTTAGACTGCCCTATGTTGTTGAACAGTGAATATTTCAAAATTGTCTGTTTTAGCCAAACTATCGTAGGCAGGCTGTTCATATTGTGTATGCGAAGTTATACAGAGCCCCAAACCATTACTATATACACATATTAGGCGTTAGACTGCCTTATGTGGTTGAACAGTGAATATTTAAAAAATGTCTATTACAGCCAAGGTATCGTAGGCAGGCAGTTCATATTATATATGCGGCATTTAACAGTGCCCCAAACCATTACTATATCCACATATTAGGCGATAGACTACCCTATGTAGTTGAACAGTGAATATTTCAAAAATGTCTATTACAGCCAAGGTATCGTAGGCAGGCAGTTCATATTGTATATGCGGCTTTTAACGGAGCCCCAAACCATTACTATATCCACATATTAGGCGTTAGACTGCCCAATGTAGTTGAACAGTGAATATTTCAAAAATGTCTATTACAGCCAAGGTATCGTAGGCAGGCAGTTCATATTGTGCATGCGGCGTTATACAGAGCCATAAACCATTACTATATCCACATATTAGGCGTTAGACTGCCTTATGTGGTTGAACAGTGAATATTTCAAAAATGTCTGTTTTAGCCAAACTATCGTAGGCAGGCTGTTCATATTGTGAATGCGGGGTTATACAGAGCCCCAAACCATTACTATATCCATATATTAGGCGTAAGACTGCCCTATGTTGTTGAACAGTGAATATTTCAAAAATGTCTGTTTTAGCCAAACTATCGTAGGCAGGCTGTTCATATTGTGTATGCGGGGTTATACAGAGCCCCAAACCATTACTATATACACATATTAGGCGTTAGACTGCCCTATGTGGTTGAACAGTGAAAATTTAAAAAATGTCTATTACAGCCAAGGTATCGTAGGCAGGCAGTTCATATTGTATATGCGGCATTTAACAGAGCCCCAAACCATTACTATATCCACATATTAGGCGTTAGACTGCCCTATGTGGTTGAACAGTGAATATTTAAAAAATGTCTGTTATAGCAAAAATATCGTAAGCAGGCAGTTTATATTGCATGCGGCGTTTAACAGAGCCCCAAATAATTACTATATTCACATATTAAGCGTTAGACTGCCCCATGTGGTTGAACAGTGAATATTTCAAAAATGTCTATTACAGCCAAGGTATCGTAGACAGGCAGTTCATATTGTATATGCGGCGTTTAACGGAGCCCCAAATCATTACTATGTCCACATATTAGGCGTTAGACTGCCCTATGTAGTTGAACAGTGAATATTTCAAAAACGTCTATTACAGCCAAGGTATCGTAGGCAGGCAGATCATATTGTATATGCGGCATTTAACAGAGCCCCAAACCATTACTATATCCACATATTAGGCGTTAGACTGCCCTATGTAGTTGAACAATAAATAATTAAAAAATTTCTGTTATAGCCAAACTATCGTAGGCAGGCAGTTTATATTGTGTATGCGGGGTTATACAGAGCCCCAAACCATTACTATATACACATATTAGGCGTTAGACTGCCCTATGTGGTTGAACAGTGAATATTTCAAAAATGTCTGTTTTAGACAAACTATCGTAGGCAGGCTGTTCATATTGTGAATGCGGCGTTATACAGAGCCCCAAACCATTACTATATCCACATATTAGGCGTTAGACTGCCCCATGTGGTTGAACAGTGAATATTTCGAAAATGTCTGTTTTAGCCAAATTATCGTAGGCAGGGTGTTCATATTGTGTATGCGGGATTATACAGAGCCCCAAACCATTACTATATCCCCTTATTAGGCGTTAGACTGCCCTATGTGGTTGAACAGTGAATATTTCAAAAATGTCTATTACAGCCAATGTATCGTAGGCAGACAGTTCATATTGTATATGCGGCATTTAACAGAGCCCCAAACCATTACTATATCCACATATTAGGCGTTAGACTGCCCTATGTGGTTGAACAGTGAATATTTAAAAAATGTCTGTTATAGCAAAAATATCGTAAGCAGGCAGTTTATATTGCATGCGGCGTTTAACAGAGCCCCAAATAATTACTATATTCACATATTAAGCGTTAGACTGCCCCATGTGGTTGAACAGTGAATATTTCAAAAATGACTGTTTTAGCTAAACTATCGTAGGCAGGCTGTTCATATTGTGTATGCGGCGTTTAACAGAGCCCCAAACCATTACTATATCCACATATTAGGCGTTAGACTGCCCTATGTGGTTGAACAATAAATAATTAAAAAATGTCTGTTATAGCCAAACTATCGTAGGCAGGCAGTTCATATTGTGTATGCGGCGTTTAACAGAGCCCCAAACCATTACTATATCCACATATTAGGCGTTAGACTGCCCTATGTGGTTGAACAATAAATAATTAAAAAATGTCTGTTATAGCCAAACTATCGTTGGCAGGCAGTTCATATTGTGTATGCGGCGTTTAACAGAGCCTCAAACCATTACTATATTCACATATTAAGCGTTAGACTGCCCCATGTGGTTGAACAGTGAATATTTCAAAAATGTCTGTTTTAGCCAAACTATCGTAGGCAGGCTGTTCATATTGTGTATGCGGGGTTATACAGAGCCCCAAACCATTACTATATCCACATATTAGGCGTTAGACTGCCCTATGTTGTTGAACAGTGAATATTTCAAAAATGTCTATTACAGCCAAGGTATCGTAGGCAGGCAGTTCATATTGGGTATGCGGCGTTTAACAGAGCCCCAAACCATTACTATATTCACATATTAAGCGTTAGACTGCCCCATGTGGTTGAACAGTGAATATTTTAAAAATGTCTGTTTTAGCCAAACTATCGTAGGCAGGCTGTTCATATTGTGTATGCGGGGTTAAACAGAGCCCCAAACCATTACTATATCCACATATTAGGCGTTAGACTGCCCTATGTTGTTGAACAGTGAATATTTCAAGAATGTCTGTTTTAGACAAACTATCGTAGGCAGGCTGTTCATATTGTGTATGCGGGGTTATACAGAGCCCCAAACCATTACTATATACACATATTAGGCGTTAGACTGCCCTATGTGGTTGAACAGTGAATATTTAAAAAATGTCTATTACAGCCAAACTACCGTAAGCAGGCAGTTCATATTGTGTATGCGGCGTTATACAGAGCCCCAAACCCTTACTATTTCCACATATTAGGCGATAGACTGCCCTATGTTGTTGAACAGTGAATATTTCAAAAATGACTGTTTTAGCTAAACTATCGTAGGCAGGCTGTTCATATTGTGTATGCGGCGTTTAACAGAGCCCCAAACCATTACTATATCCACATATTAGGCGTTAGACTGCCCTATGTGGTTGAACAATAAATAATTAAAAAATGTCTGTTATAGCCAAACTATCGTTGGCAGGCAGTTCATATTGTGTATGCGGCGTTTAACAGAGCCTCAAACCATTACTATATTCACATATTAAGCGTTAGACTGCCCCATGTGGTTGAACAGTGAATATTTCAAAAATGTCTGTTTTAGCCAAACTATCGTAGGCAGGCTGTTCATATTGGGTATGCGGGGTTATACAGAGCCCCAAACCATTACTATATCCACATATTAGGCGTTAGACTGCCCTATGTTGTTGAACAGTGAATATTTCAAAAATGTCTATTACAGCCAAGGTATCGTAGGCAGGCAGTTCATATTGGGTATGCGGCGTTTAACAGAGCCCCAAACCATTACTATATTCACATATTAAGCGTTAGACTGCCCCATGTGGTTGAACAGTGAATATTTTAAAAATGTCTGTTTTAGCCAAACTATCGTAGGCAGGCTGTTCATATTGTGTATGCGGGGTTAAACAGAGCCCCAAACCATTACTATATCCACATATTAGGCGTTAGACTGCCCTATGTTGTTGAACAGTGAATATTTCAAGAATGTCTGTTTTAGCCAAACTGACGTAGGCAGGCAGTTCATATAGTGTATGCGGCGTTATACAGAGCCCCAAACCATTACTATATCCACATATTAGGCGTTAGACTGCCCTATGTAGTTGAACAGTAAATAATTGAAAAATGTCTGTTATAGCCAAACTATCGTAGGCAGGCAGTTCATATAGTGTATGCGGCGTTATACAGAGCCCCAAACCATTACTATATCCACATATTAGGCGTTAGACTGCCCTATGTGGTTGAACAATAAATAATTAAAAAATGTCTGTTATAGCCAAACTATCGTAGGCAGGCAGTTCATATTGTGTATGCGGCGTTTAACAGAGCCCCAAACCATTACTATATCCACATATTAGGCGTTAGACTGCCCTATGTGGTTGAACAATAAATAATTAAAAAATGTCTGTTATAGCCAAACTATCGTTGGCAGGCAGTTCATATTGTGTATGTGGCGTTTAACAGAGCCCCAAACCATTAATATATTCACATATTAAGCGTTAGACTGCCCCATGTGGTTGAACAGTGAATATTTCAAAAATGACTGTTTTAGCCAAACTATCGTAGGCAGGCTGTTCATATTGTGTATGCGGGGTTATACAGAGCCCCAAACCATTACTATATCCACATATTAGGCGTTAGACTGCCCTATGTTGTTGAGCAGTGAATATTTCAAAAATGTCTATTACAGCCAAGGTATCGTAGGCAGGCAGTTCATATTGTGTATGCGGCGTTTAACAGAGCCCCAAACCATTACTATATTCACATATTAAGCGTTAGACTGCCCCATGTGGTTGAACAGTGAATATTTCAAAAATGTCTGTTTTAGCCAAACTATCGTAGGCAGGCTGATCATATTGTGTATGCGGGGTTAAACAGAGCCCCAAACCATTACTATATCCACATATTAGGCGTTAGACTGCCCTATGTTGTTGAACGGTGAATATTTCAAAAATGTCTGTTTTAGACAAACTATCGTAGGCAGGCTGTTCATATTGTGTATGCGGGGTTATACAGAGCCCCAAACCATTACTATATACACATATTAGGCGTTAGACTGCCCTATGTGGTTGAACAGTGAATATTTAAAAAATGTCTATTACAGCCAAACTACCGTAAGCAGGCAGTTCATATTGTGTATGCGGCGTTTAACAGAGCCCCAAACCATTACTATATTCACATATTAAGCGTTAGACTGCCCCATGTGGTTGAACAGTGAATATTTCAAAAATGTCTGTTTTAGCCAAACTATCGTAGGCAGGCTGTTCATATTGTGTATGCGGGGTTAAACAGAGCCCCAAACCATTACTATATCCACATATTAGGCGTTAGACTGCCCTATGTGGTTGAACAGTGAATATTTTAAAAATGTCTATTACAGCCAAGGTATCGTAGGCAGGCAGTTCATATTGTGTATGCGGGGTTATACAGAGCCCCAAACCATTACTATATACACATATTAGGCGTTAGACTGCCCTATGTGGTTGAACAGTGAATATTTAAAAAATGTCTATTACAGCCAAACTACCGTAAGCAGGCAGTTCATATTGTGTATGCGGCGTTATACAGAGCCCCAAACCCTTACTATTTCCACATATTAGGCGTTAGACTGCCCCATGTGGTTGAACAGCGAATATTTCAAAAATGTCTGTTTTAGCCAAATTATCGTAGGCAGGCAGTTCATATTGTGTATGCGGGGTTATACAGAGCCCCAAACCATTACTATATCCACATATTAGGCGTTAGACTGCCCTATGTGATTGAACAGTGAATATTTCAAAAGTGTCTGTTATAGCCAAACTAAAGTAAGCAGGCAGTTCATATTGTGTATGCGGCGTTATACAGAGCCCCAAACCCTTACTATTTCCACATATTAGGCGATAGACTGCCCTATGTAGTTGAACAGTGAATATTTCAAAAACGTCTATTACAGCCAAGGTATCGTAGGCAGGCAGTTCATATTGTGCATGCGGCGTTATACAGAGCCCCAAACCATTACTATATCCACATATTAGGCGTTAGACTGCCCTATGTAGTTGAACAATAAATAATTAAAAAATGTCTGTTATAGCCAAACTATCGTAGGCAGGCAGTTCATATTGTGTATGCGGCGTTATACAGAGCCCCAAACCCTTACTATTTCCACATATTAGGCGTTAGACTGCCCTATGTGGTTGAACAGTGAATATTTCAAAAATGTCTATTACAGCCAATGTATCGTAGGCAGGCAGTTCATATTGTATATGCGGCATTTAACAGAGCCCCAAACCATTACTATATCCACATATTAGGCGTTAGACTGCCCTATGTGGTTGAACAGTGAATATTTAAAAAATGTCTGTTATAGCAAAATTATCGTAAGCAGGCAGTTTATATTGCATGCGGCGTTTAACAGAGCCCCAAATAATTACTATATTCACATATTAAGCGTTAGACTGCCCCATGTGGTTGAACAGTGAATATTTCAAAAATGACTGTTTTAGCTAAACTATCGTAATCAGGCTGTTCATATTGTGTATGCGGGGTTATACAGAGCCCCAAAACATTACTATATCCACATATTAGGCGTTAGACTGCCCTATGTAGTTGAACAATAAATAATTAAAAAATGTCTGTTATAGCCAAACTATCGTAGGCAGGCAGTTCATATTGTGTATGCGGGGTTATACAGAGCCCCAAACCATTACTATATTCACATATTAAGCGTTAGACTGCCCTATGTTGTTGAACAGTGAATATTTCAAAAATGTCTATTACAGCCAAGGTATCGTAGGCAGGCAATTCATATTGTGTATGCGGAGTTTAACAGAGCCCCAAACCATTACTATATTCACATATTAAGCGTTAGACTGCCCCATGTGGTTGAACAGTGAATATTTCAAAAATGTCTGTTTTAGCCAAATTATCGTAGGCAGGCTGTTCATATTGTGTATGCGCGATTATACAGAGCCCCAAACCATTAGTATATCCACATATTAGGCGTTAGACTGCCCTATGTGGTTGAACAGTGAATATTTCAAAAATGTCTATTACAGCCAAGGTATCGTAGGCAGGCAGTTCATATTGTATATGCGGCATTTAACAGAGCCCCAAACCATTACTATATCCACATATTAGGCGTTAGGCTGCCCTATGTGGTTGAACAGTGGATATTTCAAAAGTGTCTGTTATAGCCAAACTACCGTAAGCAGGCAGTTCATATTGTGTATGCGGCGTTATACAGAGCCCCAAACCATTACTATATCCACATATTAGGCGTTAGACTGCCCTATGTAGTTGAACAGTAAATAATTGAAAAATGTCTGTTATAGCGAAACTATCGTAGGCAGGCAGTTCATATAGTGTATGCGGCGTTATACAGAGCCCCAAACCATTACTATATCCACATATTAGGCGTTAGACTGCCCTATGTGATTGAACAGTGAATATTTCAAAAGTGTCTGTTATAGCCAAACTACCGTAAGCAGGCAGTTCATATTGTGTATGCGGCGTTATACAGAGCCCCAAACCCTTACTATTTCCACATATTAGGCGATAGACTGCCCTATGTAGTTGAACAGTGAATATTTCAAAAACGTCTATTACAGCCAAGGTATCGTAGGCAGGCAGTTCATATTGTGCATGCGGCGTTATACAGAGCCCCAAACCATTACTATATCCACATATTAGGCGTTAGACTGCCCTATGTAGTTGAACAATAAATAATTAAAAAATGTCTGTTATAGCCAAACTATCGTAGGCAGGCAGTTCATATTGTGTATGCGGCGTTATACAGAGCCCCAAACCCTTACTATATCCACATATTAGGCGTTAGACTGCCCTATGTGATTGAACAGTGAATATTTCAAAAGTGTCTGTTATAGCCAAACTATTGTAAGCAGGCAGTTCATATTGTGTATGCGGCGTTATACAGAGCCCCAAACCCTTACTATTTCCACATATTAGGCGTTAGACTGCCCTATGTGGTTGAACAGTGAATATTTCAAAAATGACTGTTTTAGCTAAACTATCGTAGGCAGGCTGTTCATATTGTGTATGCGGGGTTATACAGAGCCCCAAACCATTACTATATCCACATATTAGGCGTTAGACTGCCCTATGTGGTTGAACAGTGAATATTTCAAAAATGTCTATTACAGCCAATGTATCGTAGGCAGGCAGTTCATATTGTATATGCTGCATTTAACAGAGCCCCAAACCATTACTATGTCCACATATTAGGCGTTAGACTGCCCTATGTGGTTGAACAGTGAATATTTAAAAAATGTCTGTTATAGCAAAATTATCGTAAGCAGGCAGTTTATATTGCATGCGGCGTTTAACAGAGCCCCAAATAATTACTATATTCACATATTAAGCGTTAGACTGCCCCATGTGGTTGAACAGTGAATATTTCAAAAATGACTGTTTTAGCTAAACTATCGTAGGCAGGCTGTTCATATTGTGTATGCGGGGTTATACAGAGCCCCAAAACATTACTATATCCACATATTAGGCGTTAGACTGCCCTATGTAGTTGAACAATAAATAATTAAAAAATGTCTGTTATAGCCAAACTATCGTAGGCAGGCAGTTCATATTGTGTATGCGGGGTTATACAGAACCCCAAACCATTACTATATCCACATATTAGGCGTTAGACTGCCCTATGTGGTTGAACAGTGAATATTTCAAAAGTGTCTGTTATAGCGAAACTACCGTAAGCAGGCTGTTCATATTGTGTATGCGGGGTTATACAGAGCTCCAAACCATTACTTTATCCACATATTAGGCGTTAGACTGCCCTATGTAGTTGAACAATAAATAATTAAAAAATGTCTGTTATAGCCAAACTATCGTAGGCAGGCAGTTCATATTGTGTATGCGGGGTTATACAGAACCCCAAACCATTACTATATCCACCTATTAGGCGTTAGACTGCCCTATGTTGTTGAACAGTGAATATTTAAAAAATGTCTATTACGGCCAAGGTATCGTAGGCAGGCAGTTCATATTGTATATGCGGCATTTAACAGAGCCCCAAACCATTACTATATCCACATATTAGGCGTTAGACTACCCTATGTAGTTGAACAGTGAATATTTCAAAAATGTCTATTACAGCCAAGGTATCGTAGGCAGGCAGTTCATATTGTATATGCGGCATTTAACAGAGCCCCAAACCATTACTATATCCACATATTAGGCGTTAGACTGCCCTATGTGGATGAACAGTGAATATTTCAAAAGTGTCTGTTATAGCCAAACTACCGTAAGCAGGCTGTTCATATTGTGTATGCGGCGTTATACAGAGCCCCAAACCCTTACTATTTCCACATATTAGGCGTTAGACTGCCGTATGTGGTTGAACAGTGAATATTTCAAAAATGTCTATTACAGCCAAGGTATCGTAGGCAGGCAGTTCATATTGTATATGCGGCGTTTAACAGAGCCCCAAACCATTACTATATGCACATATTAGGCGTTAGACTGCCCTATGTAGTTGAACAGTGAATATTTCAAAAATGTCTATTACAGCCAAGGTATCGTAGGCAGGCAGTTCATATTGTGCATGCGGCGTTATACAGAGCCCCAAACCATTACTATATCCACATATTAGGCGTTAGACTGCCCTATGTAGTTAAACAGTGAATATTTCAAAAGTGTCTGTTATAGCCAAACTACCGTAAGCAGGCTGTTCATATTGTGTATGCGGCGTTATACAGAGCCCCAAACCCTTACTATTTCCACATATTAGGCGTTAGACTGCCGTATGTGGTTGAACAGTGAATATTTCAAAAATGTCTATTACAGCCAAGGTATCGTAGGCAGGCAGTTCATATTGTATATGCGGCGTTTAACAGAGCCCCAAACCATTACTATATGCACATATTAGGCGTTAGACTGCCCTATGTAGTTGAACAGTGAATATTTCAAAAATGTCTATTACAGCCAAGGTATCGTAGGCAGGCAGTTCATATTGTGCATGCGGCGTTATACAGAGCCCCAAACCATTACTATATCCACATATTAGGCGTTAGACTGCCCTATGTAGTTGAACAATAAATAATTAAAAAATGTCTGTTATAGCCAAACTATCGTAGGCAGGCAGTTCATATTGTGTATGCGGGGTTATACAGAGCCCCAAACCATTACTATATCCACATATTAGGCGTTAGACTGCCCCAAGTGGTTGAACAGTGAATATTTCAAAAATGTCTATTACAGCCAAGGTATCGTTGGCAGGCAGTTCATATTGTGTATGCGGCGTTTAACAGAGCCCCAAACCATTACTATATTCACATATTAAGCGTTAGACTGCCCCATGTGGTTGAACAGTAAATATTTCAAAAATGTCTGTTTTAGCCAAACTATCGTAGGCAGGCTGTTCATATTGTGTATGCGGGGTTATACAGAGCCCCAAACCATTACTATATCCACATATTAGGCGTTAGACTGCCCTATGTTGTTGAACAGTGAATATTTCAAAAATGTCTATTACAGCCAAGGTATCGTAGGCAGGCAATTCATATTGTGTATGCGGAGTTTAACAGAGCCCCAAACCATTACTATATTCACATATTAAGCGTTAGACTGCCCCATGTGGTTGAACAGTGAATATTTCAAAAATGTCTGTTTTAGCCAAATTATCGTAGGCAGGCTGTTCATATTGTGTATGCGCGATTATACAGAGCCCCAAACCATTAGTATATCCACATATTAGGCGTTAGACTGCCCTATGTGGTTGAACAGTGAATATTTCAAAAATGTCTATTACAGCCAAGGTATCGTAGGCAGGCAGTTCATATTGTATATGCGGCATTTAACAGAGCCCCAAACCATTACTATATCCACATATTAGGCGTTAGGCTGCCCTATGTGGTTGAACAGTGGATATTTCAAAAGTGTCTGTTATAGCCAAACTACCGTAAGCAGGCAGTTCATATTGTATATGCGGCATTTAACAGAGCCTTAAACCATTACTATATCCACATATTAGGCGTTAGGCTGCCCTATGTGGTTGAACAGTGGATATTTCAAAAGTGTCTGTTATAGCCAAACTACCGTAAGCAGGCAGTTCATATTGTGTATGCGGCGTTATACAGAGCCCCAAACCATTACTATATCCACATATTAGGCGTTAGACTGCCCTATGTAGTTGAACAGTAAATAATTGAAAAATGTCTGTTATAGCCAAACTATCGTAGGCAGGCAGTTCATATAGTGTATGCGGCGTTATACAGAGCCCCAAACCATTACTATATCCACATATTAGGCGTTAGACTGCCCTATGTGGTTGAACAATAAATAATTAAAACATGTCTGTTATAGCCAAACTATCGTTGGCAGGCAGTTCATATTGTGTATGCGGCGTTTAACAGAGCCTCAAACCATTACTATATTCACACATTAAGCGTTAGACTGCCCCATGTGGTTGAACAGTGAATATTTCAAAAATGTCTGTTTTAGCCAAACTATCGTAGGCAGGCTGTTCATATTGTGTATGCGGGGTTATACAGAGCCCCAAACCATTACTATATCCACATATTAGGCGTTAGACTGCCCTATGTTGTTGAACAGTGAATATTTCAAAAATGTCTATTACAGCCAAGGTATCGTAGGCAGGCAGTTCATATTGTGTATGCGGCGTTTAACAGAGCCCCAAACCATTACTATATTCACATATTAAGCGTTAGACTGCCCCATGTGGTTGAACAGTGAATATTTTAAAAATGTCTGTTTTAGCCAAACTATCGTAGGCAGGCTGTTCATATTGTGTATGCGGGGTTAAACAGAGCCCCAAACCATTACTATATCCACATATTAGGCGTTAGACTGCCCTATGTTGTTGAACAGTGAATATTTCAAGAATGTCTGTTTTAGACAAACTATCGTAGGCAGGCTGTTCATATTGTATATGCGGCATTTAACAGAGCCCCAAACCATTACTATATCCACATATTAGGCGTTAGACTACCCTATGTAGTTGAACAGTGAATATTTCAAAAATGTCTATTACAGCCAAGGTATCGTAGGCAGGCAGTTCATATTGTATATGCGGCATTTAACAGAGCCCCAAACCATTACTATATCCACATATTAGGCGTTAGACTACCCTATGTAGTTGAACAGTGAATATTTCAAAAATGTCTATTACAGCCAAGGTATCGTAGGCAGGCAGTTCATATTGTATATGCGGCATTTAACAGAGCCCCAAACCCTTACTATTTCCACATATTAGGCGCTAGACTGCCCCATGTGGTTGAACAGTGAATATTTCAAAAATGTCTGTTTTAGCCAAATTATCGTAGGCAGGCAGTTCATATTGTGTATGCGGGGTTATACAGAGCCCCAAACCATTACTATATCCACATATTAGGCGTTAGACTGCCCTATGTGGTTGAACAGTGAATATTTAAAAAATGTCTATTACAGCCAAACTACCGTAAGCAGGCAGTTCATATTGTGTATGCGGCGTTATACAGAGCCCCAAACCCTTACTATTTCCACATATAAGGCGCTAGACTGCCCCATGTGGTTGAACAGTGAATATTTCAAAAATGTCTGTTTTAGCCAAATTATCGTAGGCAGGCAGTTCATATTGTGTATGCGGCGTTATACAGAGCCCCAAACCCTTACTATTTCCAAATATTAGGCGATAGACTGCCCTATGTTGTTGAACAGTGAATATTTCAAAAATGTCTGTTTTAGCCAAACTGTCGTAGGCAGGCAGTTTAAATAGTGTTTGCGGCGTTATACAGAGCCCCAAACCATTACTATATCCACATATTAGGCGTTAGACTGCCCTATGTAGTTGAACAGTAAATAATTGAAAAATGTCTGTTATAGCCAAACTATCGTAGGCAGGCAGTTCATATAGTGTATGCGGCGTTATACAGAGCCCCAAACCATTACTATATCCACATATTAGGCGTTAGACTGCCCTATGTGGTTGAACAATAAATAATTAAAAAATGTCTGTTATAGCCAAACTATCGTAGGCAGGCAGTTCATATTGTGTATGCGGCGTTTAACAGAGCCCCAAACCATTACTATATCCACATATTAGGCGTTAGACTGCCCTATGTGGTTGAACAATAAATAATTAAAAAATGTCTGTTATAGCCAAACTATCGTAGGCAGGCAGTTCATATTGTGTATGTGGCGTTTAACAGAGCCCCAAACCATTAATATATTCACATATTAAGCGTTAGACTGCCCCATGTGGTTGAACAGTGAATATTTCAAAAATGTCTGTTTTAGCCAAACTATCGTAGGCAGGCTGTTCATATTGTGTATGCGGGGTTATACAGAGCCCCAAACCATTACTATATCCACATATTAGGCGTTAGACTGCCCTATGTTGTTGAACAGCGAATATTTCAAAAATGTCTATTACAGCCAAGGTATCGTAGGCAGGCAGTTCATATTGTGTATGCGGCGTTTAACAGAGCCCCAAACCATTACTATATTCACATATTAAGCGTTAGACTGCCCCATGTGGTTGAACAGTGAATATTTCAAAAATGTCTGTTTTAGCCAAACTATCGTAGGCAGGCAGTTCATATTGTGTATGCGGCGTTTAACAGAGCCCCAAACCATTACTATATTCACATATTAAGCGTTAGACTGCCCCATGTGGTTGAACAGTGAATATTTCAAAAATGTCTGTTTTAGCCAAACTGTCGTAGGCAGGCTGATCATATTGTGTATGCGGGGTTAAACAGAGCCCCAAACCATTACTATATCCACATATTAGGCGTTAGACTGCCCTATGTTGTTGAACAGTGAATATTTCAAAAATGTCTGTTTTAGACAAACTATCGTAGGCAGGCTGTTCATATTGTGTATGCGGGGTTATACAGAGCCCCAAACCATTACTATATACACATATTAGGCGTTAGACTGCCCTATGTAGTTGAACAATAAATAATTAAAAAATGTCTGTTTTAGCCAAACTATCGTAGGCAGGCAGTTCATATTGTGTATGCGGGGTTATACAGAACCCCAAACCATTACTATATCCACCTATTAGGCGTTAGACTACCCTATGTTGTTGAACAGTGAATATTTAAAAAATGTCTATTACAGCCAAGGTATCGTAGGCAGGCAGTTCATATTGTATATGCGGCATTTAACAGAGCCCCAAACCATTACTATATCGACATATTAGGCGTTAGACTGCCCTATGTGGTTGAACAGTGAATATTTCAAAAGTGTCTGTTGTAGCCAAACTACCGTAAGCAGGCTGTTCATATTGTGTATGCGGCGTTATACAGAGCCCCAAACCCTTACTATTTCCACATATTAGGCGTTAGACTGCCGTATGTGGTTGAACAGTGAATATTTCAAAAATGTCTATTACAGCCAAGGTATCGTAGGCAGGCAGTTCATATTGTATATGCGGCGTTTAACAGAGCCCCAAACCATTACTATATGCACATATTAGGCGTTAGACTGCCCTATGTAGTTGAACAGTGAATATTTCAAAAATGTCTATTACAGCCAAGGTATCGTAGGCAGGCAGTTCATGTTGTGCATGCGGCGTTATACAGAGCCCCAAACCATTACTATATGCACATATTAGGCGTTAGACTGCCCTATGTAGTTGAACAGTGAATATTTCAAAAATGTCTATTACAGCCAAGGTATCGTAGGCAGGCAGTTCATATTGTATATGCGGCATTTAACAGAGCCCCAAACCATTACTATATCCACATATTAGGCGTTAGACTGCCCTATGTAGTTGAACAATAAATAATTAAAAAATTTATGTTATAGCCAAACTATCGTAGGCAGGCAGTTCATATTGTGTATGCGGCGTTTAACAGAGCCCCAAACCATTACTATATCCACATATTAGGCGTTAGACTGCCCTATGTTGTTGAATAATGAATATTTCAAAAATGTCTGTTTTAGACAAACTATCGTAGGCAGGCTGTTCATATTTTGTATGCGGGGTTATACAGAGCCCCAAACCATTACTATATACACATATTAGGCGTTAGACTGCCCTATGTTGTTGAACAGTGAATATTTCAAAAATGTCTATTACAGCCAAGGTATCGTAGGCAGGCTGTTCATATTGTGTATGCGGGGTTAAACAGAGCCCCAAACCATTACTATATCCACATATTAGGCGTTAGACTGCCCTATGTTGTTGAACAGTGAATATTTCAAAAATGTCTGTTTTAGACAAACTATCGTAGGCAGGCTGTTCATATTGTGTATGCGGGGTTATACAGAGCCCCAAACCATTACTATATACACATATTAGGCGTTAGACTGCCCTATGTGATTGAACAGTGAATATTTCAAAAGTGTCTGTTATAGCCAAACTACCGTAAGCAGGCAGTTCATATTGTGTATGCGGCGTTATACAGAGCCCCAAACCCTTACTATTTCCACATATTAGGCGCTAGACTGCCCCATGTGGTTGAACAGTGAATATTTCAAAAATGTCTGTTTTAGCCAAATTATCGTAGGCAGGCAGTTCATATTGTGTATGCGGGGTTATACAGAGCCCCAAACCATTACTATATCCACATATTAGGCGTTAGACTGCCCTATGTGATTGAACAGTGAATATTTCAAAAGTGTCTGTTATAGCCAAACTACCGTAAGCAGGCAGTTCATATTGTGTATGCGGCGTTATACAGAGCCCCAAACCCTTACTATTTCCACATATTAGGCGATAGGCTGCCCTATGTTGTTGAACAGTGAATATTTCAAAAATGTCTGTTTTAGCCAAACTGTCGTAGGCAGGCTGTTCATATTGTGTATGCGGCGTTATACAGAGCCCCAAACCCTTACTATTTCCACATATTAGGCGTTAGACTGCCCTATGTTGTTGAACAGTGAATATTTCAAAAATGTCTATTACAGCCAAGGTATCGTAGGCAGGCTGTTCATATTGTGTATGCGGGGTTAAACAGAGCCCCAAACCATTACTATATCCACATATTAGGCGTTAGACTGCCCTATGTTGTTGAACAGTGAATATTTCAAAAATGTCTGTTTTAGACAAACTATCGTAGGCAGGCTGTTCATATTGTGTATGCGGGGTTATACAGAGCCCCAAACCATTACTATATACACATATTAGGCGTTAGACTGCCCTATGTGATTGAACAGTGAATATTTCAAAAGTGTCTGTTATAGCCAAACTACCGTAAGCAGGCAGTTCATATTGTGTATGCGGCGTTATACAGAGCCCCAAACCCTTACTATTTCCACATATTAGGCGCTAGACTGCCCCATGTGGTTGAACAGTGAATATTTCAAAAATGTCTGTTTTAGCCAAATTATCGTAGGCAGGCAGTTCATATTGTGTATGCGGGGTTATACAGAGCCCCAAACCATTACTATATCCACATATTAGGCGTTAGACTGCCCTATGTGATTGAACAGTGAATATTTCAAAAGTGTCTGTTATAGCCAAACTACCGTAAGCAGGCAGTTCATATTGTGTATGCGGCGTTATACAGAGCCCCAAACCCTTACTATTTCCACATATTAGGCGATAGGCTGCCCTATGTTGTTGAACAGTGAATATTTCAAAAATGTCTGTTTTAGCCAAACTGTCGTAGGCAGGCTGTTCATATTGTGTATGCGGGGTTATACATAGCCCCAAACCATTACTATATCCACATATTAGGCGTTAGACTGCCCTATGTGGTTGAACAGTGAATATTTCAAAAGTGTCTGTTATAGCCAAACTACCGTAAGCAGGCAGTTCATATTGTGTATGCGGGATTATACAGAGCCCCAAACCATTACTATATCCACATATTAGGCGTTAGACTGCCCTATGTGGTTGAACAGTGAATATTTCAAAAATGACTGTTTTAGCTAAACTATCGTAGGCAGGCTGTTCATATTGTGTATGCGGGGTTATACAGAGCCCCAAACCATTACTCTATCCACATATTAGGCGTTAGACTGCCCTATGTAGTTGAACAGTGAATATTTCAAAAATGTCTATTACAGCCAAGGTATCGTAGGCAGGCAGTTCATATTGTGTATGCGGCGTTTAACAGAGCCCCAAACCATTACTATATTCACATATTAAGCGTTAGACTGCCCCATGTGGTTGAACAGTGAATATTTCAAAAATGTCTATTACAGCCAAGGTATCGTAGGCAGGCAGTTCATATTGTGTATGCAGCGTTAAACAGAGCCCCAAACCATTACTATATTCACATATTAAGCGTTAGACTGCCCCATGTGGTTGAACAGTGAATATTTCAAAAATGTCTATTACAGCCAAATTATCGTAGGCAGGCTGTTCATATTGTGTATGCGGGATTATACAGAGCCCCAAACCATTACTATATCCACATATTAGGCGTTAGACTGCCCTATGTAGTTGAGCAGTGAATATTTCAAAAATTTCTGTTATAGCCAAACTATCGTAGGCAGGCAGTTCATATTGTGTATGCGGCGTTTAACAGAGCCCCAAACCATTACTATATTCACATATTAAGCGTTAGACTGCCCCATGTGATTGAACAGTGAATATTTCAAAAATGTCTGTTTTAGCCAAACTATCGTAGGCAGGCAGTTCATATTGTGTATGCGGCGTTTAACAGAGCCCCAAACCATTACTATATTCACATATTAAGCGTTAGACTGCCTTATGTTGTTGAACAGTGAATATTTCAAAAATGTCTGTTTTAGACAAACTATCGTAGGCAGGCTGTTCATATTGTGTATGCGGGGTTATACAGAGCCCCAAACCATTACTATATACACATATTAGGCGTTAGACTGCCCTATGTGGTTGAACAGTGAATATTTAAAAAATGTCTATTACAGCCAAACTACCGTAAGCAGGCAGTTCATATTGTGTATGCGGCGTTTAACAGAGCCCCAAACCATTACTATATTCACATATTAAGCGTTAGACTGCCCCATGTGGTTGAACAGTGAATATTTCAAAAATGTCTGTTTTAGACAAACTATCGTAGGCAGGCTGTTCATATTGTGTATGCGGGGTTAAACAGAGCCCCAAACCATTACTATATCCACATATTAGGCGTTAGACTGCCCTATGTAGTTGAACAGTAAATAATTGGAAAATGTCTGTTATAGCCAAACTATCGTAGGCAGGCAGTTCATATAGTGTATGCGGCGTTATACAGAGCCCCAAACCATTACTATATCCACATATTAGGCGTTAGACTGCCCTATGTAGTTGAACAATAAATAATTAAAAAATGTCTGTTATAGCCAAACTATCGTAGGCAGGCAGTTCATATTGTGTATGCGGCGTTTAACAGAGCCCCAAACCATTACTATATCCACATATTAGGCGTTAGACTGCCCTATGTGGTTGAACAATAAATAATTAAAAAATGTCTGTTATAGCCAAACTATCGTAGGCAGGCAGTTCATATTGTGTATGTGGCGTTTAACAGAGCCCCAAACCATTAATATATTCACATATTAAGCGTTAGACTGCCCCATGTGGTTGAACAGTGAATATTTCAAAAATGTCTGTTTTAGCCAAACTATCGTAGGCAGGCTGTTCATATTGTGTATGCGGGGTTATACAGAGCCCCAAACCATTACTATATCCACATATTAGGCGTTAGACTGCCCTATGTTGTTGAACAGTGAATATTTCAAAAATGTCAATTACAGCCAAGGTATCGTAGGCAGGCAGTTCATATTGTGTATGCGGCGTTTAACAGAGCCCCAAACCATTACTATATTCACATATTAAGCGTTAGACTGCCCCATGTGGTTGAACAGTGAATATTTCAAAAATGCCTGTTTTAGCCAAACTATCGTAGGCAGGCAGTTCATATTGTGTATGCGGCGTTTAACAGAGCCCCAAACCATTACTATATTCACATATTAAGCGTTAGACTGCCCCATGTGGTTGAACAGTGAATATTTCAAAAATGTCTGTTTTAGCCAAACTATCGTAGGCAGGCTGATCATATTGTGTATGCGGGGTTAAACAGAGCCCCAAACCATTACTATATCCACATATTAGGCGTTAGACTGCCCTATGTTGTTGAACAGTGAATATTTCAAAAATGTCTGTTTTAGACAAACTATCGTAGGCAGGCTGTTCATATTGTGTATGCGGGGTTATACAGAGCCCCAAACCATTACTATATACACATATTAGGCGTTAGACTGCCCTATGTGGTTGAACAGTGAATATTTAAAAAATGTCTATTACAGCCAAACTACCGTAAGCAGGCAGTTCATATTGTGTATGCGGCGTTTAACAGAGCCCCAAACCATTACTATATTCACATATTAAGCGTTAGACTGCCCCATGTGGTTGAACAGTGAATATTTCAAAAATGTCTATTACAGCCAAGGTATCGTAGGCAGGCAGTTCATATTGTGTATGCGGCGTTAAACAGAGCCCCAAACCATTACTATATTCACATATTAAGCGTTAGACTGCCCCATGTGGTTGAACAGTGAATATTTAAAAAATGTCTATTACAGCCAAACTACCGTAAGCAGGCAGTTCATATTGTGTATGCGGCGTTATACAGAGCCCCAAACCCTTACTATTTCCACATATTAGGCGTTAGACTGCCCCATGTGGTTGAACAGTGAATATTTCAAAAATGTCTGTTTTAGCCAAATTATCGTAGGCAGGCAGTTCATATTGTGTATGCGGCGTTTAACAGATCCCCAAACCATTACTATATTCACATATTAAGCGTTAGACTGCCCCATGTGGTTGAACAGTGAATATTTCAAAAATGTCTATTACAGCCAAGGTATCGTAGGCAGGCAGTTCATATTGTGTATGCGGCGTTAAACAGAGCCCCAAACCATTACTATATTCACATATTAAGCGTTAGACTGCCCCATGTGGTTGAACAGTGAATATTTCAAAAATGTCTATTACAGCCAAATTATCGTAGGCAGGCTGTTCATATTGTGTATGCGGGATTATACAGAGCCCCAAACCATTACTATATCCACATATTAGGCGTTAGACTGCCCTATGTAGTTGAGCAGTGAATATTTCAAAAATTTCTGTTATAGCCAAACTATCGTAGGCAGGCAGTTCATATTGTGTATGCGGCGTTTAACAGAGCCCCAAACCATTACTAAATTCACATATTAAGCGTTAGACTGCCCCATGTGGTTGAACAGTGAATATTTCAAAAATGTCTGTTTTAGCCAAACTATCGTAGGCAGGCAGTTCATATTGTGTATGCGGCGTTTAACAGAGCCCCAAACCATTACTATATTCACATATTAGGCGTTAGACTGCCCTATGTTGTTGAACAGTGAATATTTCAAAAATGTCTGTTTTAGACAAACTATCGTAGGCAGGCTGTTCATATTGTGTATGCGGGGTTATACAGAGCCCCAAACCATTACTATATACACATATTAGGCGTTAGACTGCCCTATGTGGTTGAACAGTGAATATATAAAAAATGTCTATTACAGCCAAACTACCGTAAGCAGGCAGTTCATATTGTGTATGCGGCGTTTAACAGAGCCCCAAACCATTACTATATTCACATATTAAGCGTTAGACTGCCCCATGTGGTTGAACAGTGAATATTTCAAAAATGTCTGTTTTAGACAAACTATCGTAGGCAGGCTGTTCATATTGTGTATGCGGGGTTAAACAGAGCCCCAAACCATTACTATATCCACATATTAGGCGTTAGACTGCCCTATGTTGTTGAACAGTGAATATTTCAAAAATGTCTGTTTTAGACAAACTATCGTAGGCAGGCTGTTCATATTGTGTATGCGGTGTTATACAGAGCCCCAAACCATTACTATATACACATATTAGGCGTTAGACTGCCCTATGTGGTTGAACAGTGAATATTTAAAAAATGTCTATTACAGCCAAACTACCGTAAGCAGGCAGTTCATATTGTGTATGCGGGGTTATACAGAGCCCCAAACCATTACTATATCCACATATTAGGCGTTAGACTGCCCTATGTGGTTGAACAGTGAATATTTAAAAAATGTCTATTACAGCCAAACTACCGTAAGCAGGCAGTTCATATTGTGTATGCGGCGTTATACAGAGCCCCAAACCCTTACTATTTCCACATATTAGGCGTTAGACTGCCCCATGTGGTTGAACAGTGAATATTTCAAAAATGTCTGTTTTAGCCAAATTATCGTAGGCAGGCAGTTCATATTGTGTATGCGGCGTTATACAGAGCCCCAAACCATTACTATATCCACATATTAGGCGTTAGACTGCCCTATGTAGTTGAACAATAAATAATTAAAAAATGTCTGTTATAGCCAAACTATCGTAGGCAGGCAGTTCATATTGTGTATGCGGGGTTATACGGAGCCCCAAACCATTACTATATCCACATATTAGGCGTTAGACTGCCCCATGTGGTTGAACAGTGAATATTTCAAAAATGTCTATTACAGCCAAGGTATCGTAGGCAGGCAGTTCATATTGTGTATGCGGCGTTTAACAGAGCCCCAAACCATTACTATATTCACATATTAAGCGTTAGACTGCCCCATGTGGTTGAACAGTGAATATTTCAAAAATGACTGTTTTAGCTAAACTATCGTAGGCAGGCTGTTCATATTGTGTATGCGGGGTTATACAGAGCCCCAAACCATTACTCTATCCACATATTAGGCGTTAGACTGCCCTATGTAGTTGAACAGTGAATATTTCAAAAATGTCTATTACAGCCAAGGTATCGTAGGCAGGCAGTTCATATTGTGTATGCGGCGTTTAACAGATCCTCAAACCATTACTATATTCACATATTAAGCGTTAGACTGCCCCATGTGGTTGAACAGTGAATATTTCAAAAATGTCTATTACAGCCAAGGTATCGTAGGCAGGCAGTTCATATTGTGTATGCGGCGTTAAACAGAGCCCCAAACCATTACTATATTCACATATTAAGCGTTAGACTGCCCCATGTGGTTGAACAGTGAATATTTAAAAAATGTCTATTACAGCCAAACTACCGTAAGCAGGCAGTTCATATTGTGTATGCGGCGTTATACAGAGCCCCAAACCCTTACTATTTCCACATATTAGGCGTTAGACTGCCCCATGTGGTTGAACAGTGAATATTTCAAAAATGTCTGTTTTAGCCAAATTATCGTAGGCAGGCAGTTCATATTGTGTATGCGGCGTTTAACAGAGCCCCAAACCATTACTATATTCACATATTAAGCGTTAGACTGCCCCATGTGGTTGAACAGTGAATATTTCAAAAATGTCTGTTTTAGCCAAACTATCGTAGGCAGGCTGTTCATATTGTGTATGCGGGGTTATACAGAGCCCCAAACCATTACTATATCCACATATTAGGCGTTAGACTGCCCTATGTTGTTGAGCAGTGAATATTTCAAAAATGTCTATTACAGCCAAGGTATCGTAGGCAGGCAGTTCATATTGTGTATGCGGAGTTTAACAGAGCCCCAAACCATTACTATATTCACATATTAAGCGTTAGACTGCCCCATGTGGTTGAACAGTGAATATTTCAAAAATGTCTGATTTAGCCAAATTATCGTAGGTAGGCTGTTCATATTGTGTATGCGCGATTATACAGAGCCCCAAACCATTAGTATATCCACATATTAGGCGTTAGACTGCCCTATGTGGATGAACAGTGAATATTTCAAAAATGTCTATTACAGCCAAGGTATCGTAGGCAGGCAGTTCATATTGTATATGCGGCATTTAACAGAGCCCCAAACCATTACTATATCCACATATTAGGCGTTAGGCTGCCCTATGTGGTTGAACAGTGGATATTTCAAAAGTGTCTGTTATAGCCAAACTACCGTACGCAGGCAGTTCATATTGTGTATGCGGCGTTATACAGAGCCCCAAACCATTACTATATCCACATATTAGGCGTTAGACTGCCCTATGTGGTTGAACAGTAAATAATTGAAAAATGTCTGTTATAGCCAAACTATCGTAGGCAGGCAGTTCATATAGTGTATGCGGCGTTATACAGAGCCCCAAACCATTACTATATCCACATATTAGGCGTTAGACTGCCCTATGTGGTTGAACAATAAATAATTAAAAAATGTCTGTTATAGCCAAACTATCGTAGGCAGGCAGTTCATATTGTGTATGCGGCGTTTAACAGAGCCCCAAACCATTACTATATCCACATATTAGGCGTTAGACTGCCCTATGTGGTTGAACAATAAATAATTAAAAAATGTCTGTTATAGCCAAACTATCGTTGGCAGGCAGTTCATATTGTGTATGCGGCGTTTAACAGAGCCTCAAACCATTACTATATTCACATATTAAGCGTTAGACTGCCCCATGTGGTTGAACAGTGAATATTTCAAAAATGTCTGTTTTAGCCAAACTATCGTAGGCAGGCTGTTCATATTGTGTATGCGGGGTTATACAGAGCCCCAAACCATTACTATATCCACATATTAGGCGTTAGACTGCCCTATGTTGTTGAACAGTGAATATTTCAAAAATGTCTATTACAGCCAAGGTATCGTAGGCAGGCAGTTCATATTGTGTATGCGGCGTTTAACAGAGCCCCAAACCATTACTATATTCACATATTAAGCGTTAGACTGCCCCATGTGGTTGAACAGTGAATATTTCAAAAATGTCTGTTTTAGCCAAACAATCGTAGGCAGGCTGTTCATATTGTGTATGCGGCGTTTAATAGAGCCCCAAACCATTACTATATTCACATATTAAGCGTTAGACTGCCCCATGTGGTTGAACAGTGAATATTTCAAAAATGTCTGTTTTAGCCAAACTATCGTAGGCAGGCTGATCATATTGTGTATGCGGGGTTAAACAGAGCCCCAAACCATTACTATATCCACATATTAGGCGTTAGACTGCCCTATGTTGTTGAACAGTGAATATTTCAAAAATGTCTGTTTTAGACAAACTATCGTAGGCAGGCTGTTCATATTGTGTATGCGGGGTTATACAGAGCCCCAAACCATTACTATATACACATATTAGGCGTTAGACTGCCCTATGTGGTTGAACAGTGAATATTTAAAAAATGTCTATTACAGCCAAACTACCGTAAGCAGGCAGTTCATATTGTGTATGCGGCGTTTAACAGAGCCCCAAACCATTACAATATTCACATATTAAGCGTTAGACTGCCCCATGTGGTTGAACAGTGAATATTTCAAAAATGTCTGTTTTAGACAAACTATCGTAGGCAGGCTGTTCATATTGTGTATGCGGGGTTAAACAGAGCCCCAAACCATTACTATATCCACATATTAGGCGTTAGACTGCCCTATGTTGTTGAACAGTGAATATTTCAAAAATGTCTGTTTTAGACAAACTATCGTAGGCAGGCTGTTCATATTGTGTATGCGGTGTTATACAGAGCCCCAAACCCTTACTATTTCCACATATTAGGCGATAGACTGCCCTATGTTGTTGAACAGTGAATATTTCAAAAATGTCTGTTTTAGCCAAACTGTCGTAGGCAGGCTGTTCATATTGTGTATGCGGGGTTATACATAGCCCCAAACCATTACTATATCCACATATTAGGCGTTAGACTGCCCTATGTGGTTGAACAGTGAATATTTCAAAAGTGTCTGTTATAGCCAAACTACCGTAAGCAGGCAGTTCATATTGTGTATGCGGGATTATACAGAGCCCCAAACCATTACTATATCCACATATTAGGCGTTAGACTGCCCTATGTAGTTGAACAGTGAATATTTCAAAAATGTCTATTACAGCCAAGGTATCGTAGGCAGGCAGTTCATATTGTGTATGCGGCGTTTAACAGATCCCCAAACCATTACTATATTCACATATTAAGCGTTAGACTGCCCCATGTGGTTGAACAGTGAATATTTCAAAAATGTCTATTACAGCCAAGGTATCGTAGGCAGGCAGTTCATATTGTGTATGCGGCGTTAAACAGAGCCCCAAACCATTACTATATTCACATATTAAGCGTTAGACTGCCCCATGTGGTTGAACAGTGAATATTTAAAAAATGTCTATTACAGCCAAACTACCGTAAGCAGGCAGTTCATATTGTGTATGCGGGATTATACAGAGCCCCAAACCATTACTATATCCACATATTAGGCGTTAGACTGCCCTATGTGGTTGAACAGTGAATATTTCAAAAATGACTGTTTTAGCTAAACTATCGTAGGCAGGCTGTTCATATTGTGTATGCGGGGTTATACAGAGCCCCAAACCATTACTCTATCCACATATTAGGCGTTAGACTGCCCTATGTAGTTGAACAGTGAATATTTCAAAAATGTCTATTACAGCCAAGGTATCGTAGGCAGGCAGTTCATATTGTGTATGCGGCGTTTAACAGATCCCCAAACCATTACTATATTCACATATTAAGCGTTAGACTGCCCCATGTGGTTGAACAGTGAATATTTCAAAAATGTCTATTACAGCCAAGGTATCGTAGGCAGGCAGTTCATATTGTGTATGCGGCGTTAAACAGAGCCCCAAACCATTACTATATTCACATATTAAGCGTTAGACTGCCCCATGTGGTTGAACAGTGAATATTTCAAAAATGTCTATTACAGCCAAATTATCGTAGGCAGGCTGTTCATATTGTGTATGCGGGATTATACAGAGCCCCAAACCATTACTATATCCACATATTAGGCGTTAGACTGCCCTATGTAGTTGAGCAGTGAATATTTCAAAAATTTCTGTTATAGCCAAACTATCGTAGGCAGGCAGTTCATATTGTGTATGCGGCGTTTAACAGAGCCCCAAACCATTACTAAATTCACATATTAAGCGTTAGACTGCCCCATGTGGTTGAACAGTGAATATTTCAAAAATGTCTGTTTTAGCCAAACTATCGTAGGCAGGCAGTTCATATTGTGTATGCGGCGTTTAACAGAGCCCCAAACCATTACTATATTCACATATTAGGCGTTAGACTGCCCTATGTTGTTGAACAGTGAATATTTCAAAAATGTCTGTTTTAGACAAACTATCGTAGGCAGGCTGTTCATATTGTGTATGCGGGGTTATACAGAGCCCCAAACCATTACTATATACACATATTAGGCGTTAGACTGCCCTATGTGGTTGAACAGTGAATATTTAAAAAATGTCTATTACAGCCAAACTACCGTAAGCAGGCAGTTCATATTGTGTATGCGGCGTTTAACAGAGCCCCAAACCATTACTATATTCACATATTAAGCGTTAGACTGCCCCATGTGGTTGAACAGTGAATATTTCAAAAATGTCTGTTTTAGACAAACTATCGTAGGCAGGCTGTTCATATTGTGTATGCGGGGTTAAACAGAGCCCCAAACCATTACTATATCCACATATTAGGCGTTAGACTGCCCTATGTTGTTGAACAGTGAATATTTCAAAAATGTCTGTTTTAGACAAACTATCGTAGGCAGGCTGTTCATATTGTGTATGCGGTGTTATACAGAGCCCCAAACCATTACTATATACACATATTAGGCGTTAGACTGCCCTATGTGGTTGAACAGTGAATATTTAAAAAATGTCTATTACAGCCAAACTACCGTAAGCAGGCAGTTCATATTGTGTATGCGGCGTTATACAGAGCCCCAAACCCTTACTATTTCCACATATTAGGCGTTAGACTGCCCCATGTGGTTGAACAGTGAATATTTCAAAAATGTCTGTTTTAGCCAAATTATCGTAGGCAGGCAGTTCATATTGTGTATGCGGGGTTATACAGAGCCCCAAACCATTACTATATCCACATATTAGGCGTTAGACTGCCCTATGTGGTTGAACAGTGAATATTTAAAAAATGTCTATTACAGCCAAACTACCGTAAGCAGGCAGTTCATATTGTGTATGCGGCGTTATACAGAGCCCCAAACCCTTACTATTTCCACATATTAGGCGTTAGACTGCCCCATGTGGTTGAACAGTGAATATTTCAAAAATGTCTGTTTTAGCCAAATTATCGTAGGCAGGCAGTTCATATTGTGTATGCGGCGTTATACAGAGCCCCAAACCATTACTATATCCACATATTAGGCGTTAGACTGCCCTATGTAGTTGAACAATAAATAATTAAAAAATGTCTGTTATAGCCAAACTATCGTAGGCAGGCAGTTCATATTGTGTATGCGGGGTTATACGGAGCCCCAAACCATTACTATATCCACATATTAGGCGTTAGACTGCCCCATGTGGTTGAACAGTGAATATTTCAAAAATGTCTATTACAGCCAAGGTATCGTAGGCAGGCAGTTCATATTGTGTATGCGGCGTTTAACAGAGCCCCAAACCATTACTATATTCACATATTAAGCGTTAGACTGCCCCATGTGGTTGAACAGTGAATATTTCAAAAATGTCTGTTTTAGCCAAACTATCGTAGGCAGGCTGTTCATATTGTGTATGCGGGGTTATACAGAGCCCCAAACCATTACTATATCCACATATTAGGCGTTAGACTGCCCTATGTTGTTGAGCAGTGAATATTTCAAAAATGTCTATTACAGCCAAGGTATCGTAGGCAGGCAGTTCATATTGTGTATGCGGAGTTTAACAGAGCCCCAGACCATTACTATATTCACATATTAAGCGTTAGACTGCCCCATGTGGTTGAACAGTGAATATTTCAAAAATGTCTGTTTTAGCCAAATTATCGTAGGTAGGCTGTTCATATTGTGTATGCGCGATTATACAGAGCCCCAAACCATTAGTATATCCACATATTAGGCGTTAGACTGCCCTATGTGGATGAACAGTGAATATTTCAAAAATGTCTATTACAGCCAAGGTATCGTAGGCAGGCAGTTCATATTGTATATGCGGCATTTAACAGAGCCCCAAACCATTACTATATCCACATATTAGGCGTTAGGCTGCCCTATGTGGTTGAACAGTGGATATTTCAAAAGTGTCTGTTATAGCCAAACTACCGTAAGCAGGCAGTTCATATTGTGTATGCGGCGTTATACAGAGCCCCAAACCATTACTATATCCACATATTAGGCGTTAGACTGCCCTATGTAGTTGAACAGTAAATAATTGAAAAATGTCTGTTATAGCCAAACTATCGTAGGCAGGCAGTTCATATAGTGTATGCGGCGTTATACAGAGCCCCAAACCATTACTATATCCACATATTAGGCGTTAGACTGCCCTATGTGGTTGAACAATAAATAATTAAAAAATGTCTGTTATAGCCAAACTATCGTAGGCAGGCAGTTCATATTGTGTATGCGGCGTTTAACAGAGCCCCAAACCATTACTATATCCACATATTAGGCGTTAGACTGCCCTATGTGGTTGAACAATAAATAATTAAAAAATGTCTGTTATAGCCAAACTATCGTAGGCAGGCAGTTCATATTGTGTATGCGGCGTTTAACAGAGCCCCAAACCATTACTATATTCACATATTAAGCGTTAGACTGCCCCATGTGGTTGAACAGTGAATATTTCAAAAATGTCTGTTTTAGCCAAACTATCGTAGGCAGGCAGTTCATATTGTGTATGCGGCGTTTAACAGAGCCCCAAACCATTACTATATTCACATATTAAGCGTTAGACTGCCCCATGTGGTTGAACAGTGAATATTTCAAAAATGTCTGTTATAGCCAAACTATCGTAGGCAGGCAGTTCATATTGTGTATGCGGCGTTTAACAGAGCCCCAAACCATTACTATATTCACATATTAAGCGTTAGACTGCCCCATGTGGTTGAACAGTGAATATTTCAAAAATGTCTGTTTTAGCCAAACTATCGTAGGCAGGCAGTTCATATTGTGTATGCGGCGTTTAACAGAGCCCCAAACCATTACTATATCCACATATTAGGCGTTAGACTGCCCTATGTTGTTGAACAGTGAATATTTCAAAAATGTCTGTTTTAGACAAACTATCGTAGGCAGGCTGTTCATATTGTGTATGCGGGGTTATACAGAGCCCCAAACCATTACTATATTCACATATTAAGCGTTAGACTGCCCCATGTGGTTGAACAGTGAATATTTCAAAAATGTCTGTTTTAGCCAAACTATCGTAGGCAGGCAGTTCATATTGTGTATGCGGCGTTTAACAGAGCCCCAAACCATTACTATATTCACATATTAAGCGTTAGACTGCCCCATGTGGTTGAACAGTGAATATTTCAAAAATGTCTGTTATAGCCAAACTATCGTAGGCAGGCAGTTCATATTGTGTATGCGGCGTTTAACAGAGCCCCAAACCATTACTATATTCACATATTAAGCGTTAGACTGCCCCATGTGGTTGAACAGTGAATATTTCAAAAATGTCTGTTTTAGCCAAACTATCTTAGGCAGGCAGTTCATATTGTGTATGCGGCGTTTAACAGAGCCCCAAACCATTACTATATTCACATATTAAGCGTTAGACTGCCCCATGTGGTTGAACAGTGAATATTTCAAAAATGTCTGTTTTAGACAAACTATCGTAGGCAGGCTGTTCATATTGTGTATGCGGGGTTAAACAGAGCCCCAAACCATTACTATATCCACATATTAGGCGTTAGACTGCCCTATGTTGTTGAACAGTGAATATTTCAAAAATGTCTGTTTTAGACAAACTATCGTAGGCAGGCTGTTCATATTGTGTATGCGGTGTTATACAGAGCCCCAAACCATTACTATATACACATATTAGGCGTTAGACTGCCCTATGTGGTTGAACAGTGAATATTTAAAAAATGTCTATTACAGCCAAACTACCGTAAGCAGGCAGTTCATATTGTGTATGCGGCGTTTAACAGAGCCCCAAACCATTACTATATTCACATATTAAGCGTTAGACTGCCCCATGTGGTTGAACAGTGAATATTTCAAAAATGTCTGTTTTAGACAAACTATCGTAGGCAGGCTGTTCATATTGTGTATGCGGGGTTAAACAGAGCCCCAAACCATTACTATATCCACATATTAGGCGTTAGACTGCCCTATGTTGTTGAACAGTGAATATTTCAAAAATGTCTGTTTTAGACAAACTATCGTAGGCAGGCTGTTCATATTGTGTATGCGGTGTTATACAGAGCCCCAAACCATTACTATATACACATATTAGGCGTTAGACTGCCCTATGTGGTTGAACAGTGAATATTTAAAAAATGTCTATTACAGCCAAACTACCGTAAGCAGGCAGTTCATATTGTGTATGCGGCGTTATACAGAGCCCCAAACCCTTACTATTTCCACATATTAGGCGTTAGACTGCCCCATGTGGTTGAACAGTGAATATTTCAAAAATGTCTGTTTTAGCCAAATTATCGTAGGCAGGCAGTTCATATTGTGTATGCGGGGTTATACAGAGCCCCAAACCATTACTATATCCACATATTAGGCGTTAGACTGCCCTATGTGGTTGAACAGTGAATATTTAAAAAATGTCTATTACAGCCAAACTACCGTAAGCAGGCAGTTCATATTGTGTATGCGGCGTTATACAGAGCCCCAAACCCTTACTATTTCCACATATTAGGCGTTAGACTGCCCCATGTGGTTGAACAGTGAATATTTCAAAAATGTCTGTTTTAGCCAAATTATCGTAGGCAGGCAGTTCATATTGTGTATGCGGCGTTATACAGAGCCCCAAACCATTACTATATCCACATATTAGGCGTTAGACTGCCCTATGTAGTTGAACAATAAATAATTAAAAAATGTCTGTTATAGCCAAACTATCGTAGGCAGGCAGTTCATATTGTGTATGCGGTGTTATACAGAGCCACAAACCATTACTATATACACATATTAGGCGTTAGACTGCCCTATGTGGTTGAACAGTGAATATTTAAAAAATGTCTATTACAGCCAAACTACCGTAAGCAGGCAGTTCATATTGTGTATGCGGCGTTTAACAGAGCCCTAAACCATTACTATATTCACATATTAAGCGTTAGACTGCCCCATGTGGTTGAACAGTGAATATTTCAAAAATGTCTGTTTTAGACAAACTATCGTAGGCAGGCTGTTCATATTGTGTATGCGGGGTTAAACAGAGCCCCAAACCATTACTATATCCACATATTAGGCGTTAGACTGCCCTATGTTGTTGAACAGTGAATATTTCAAAAATGTCTGTTTTAGACAAACTATCGTAGGCAGGCTGTTCATATTGTGTATGCGGTGTTATACAGAGCCCCAAACCATTACTATATACACATATTAGGCGTTAGACTGCCCTATGTGGTTGAACAGTGAATATTTAAAAAATGTCTATTACAGCCAAACTACCGTAAGCAGGCAGTTCATATTGTGTATGCGGCGTTATACAGAGCCCCAAACCCTTACTATTTCCACATATTAGGCGTTAGACTGCCCCATGTGGTTGAACAGTGAATATTTCAAAAATGTCTGTTTTAGCCAAATTATCGTAGGCAGGCAGTTCATATTGTGTATGCGGGGTTATACAGAGCCCCAAACCATTACTATATCCACATATTAGGCGTTAGACTGCCCTATGTGGTTGAACAGTGAATATTTAAAAAATGTCTATTACAGCCAAACTACCGTAAGCAGGCAGTTCATATTGTGTATGCGGCGTTATACAGAGCCCCAAACCCTTACTATTTCCACATATTAGGCGTTAGACTGCCCCATGTGGTTGAACAGTGAATATTTCAAAAATGTCTGTTTTAGCCAAATTATCGTAGGCAGGCAGTTCATATTGTGTATGCGGCGTTATACAGAGCCCCAAACCATTACTATATCCACATATTAGGCGTTAGACTGCCCTATGTAGTTGAACAATAAATAATTAAAAAATGTCTGTTATAGCCAAACTATCGTAGGCAGGCAGTTCATATTGTGTATGCGGGGTTATACGGAGCCCCAAACCATTACTATATCCACATATTAGGCGTTAGACTGCCCCATGTGGTTGAACAGTGAATATTTCAAAAATGTCTATTACAGCCAAGGTATCGTAGGCAGGCAGTTCATATTGTGTATGCGGCGTTTAACAGAGCCCCAAACCATTACTATATTCACATATTAAGCGTTAGACTGCCCCATGTGGTTGAACAGTGAATATTTCAAAAATGTCTGTTTTAGCCAAACTATCGTAGGCAGGCTGTTCATATTGTGTATGCGGGGTTATACAGAGCCCCAAACCATTACTATATCCACATATTAGGCGTTAGACTGCCCTATGTTGTTGAACAGTGAATATTTCAAAAATGTCTATTACAGCCAAGGTATCGTAGGCAGGCAGTTCATATTGTGTATGCGGAGTTTAACAGAGCCCCAAACCATTACTATATTCACATATTAAGCGTTAGACTGCCCCATGTGGTTGAACAGTGAATATTTCAAAAATGTCTGTTTTAGCCAAATTATCGTAGGTAGGCTGTTCATATTGTGTATGCGCGATTATACAGAGCCCCAAACCATTAGTATATCCACATATTAGGCGTTAGACTGCCCTATGTGGATGAACAGTGAATATTTCAAAAATGTCTATTACAGCCAAGGTATCGTAGGCAGGCAGTTCATATTGTATATGCGGCATTTAACAGAGCCCCAAACCATTACTATATCCACATATTAGGCGTTAGGCTGCCCTATGTGGTTGAACAGTGGATATTTCAAAAGTGTCTGTTATAGCCAAACTACCGTAAGCAGGCAGTTCATATTGTGTATGCGGCGTTATACAGAGCCCCAAACCATTACTATATCCACATATTAGGCGTTAGACTGCCCTATGTAGTTGAACAGTAAATAATTGAAAAATGTCTGTTATAGCCAAACTATCGTAGGCAGGCAGTTCATATAGTGTATGCGGCGTTATACAGAGCCCCAAACCATTACTATATCCACATATTAGGCGTTAGACTGCCCTATGTGGTTGAACAATAAATAATTAAAAAATGTCTGTTATAGCCAAACTATCGTAGGCAGGCAGTTCATATTGTGTATGCGGCGTTTAACAGAGCCCCAAACCATTACTATATCCACATATTAGGCGTTAGACTGCCCTATGTGGTTGAACAATAAATAATTAAAAAATGTCTGTTATAGCCAAACTATCGTTGGCAGGCAGTTCATATTGTGTATGCGGCGTTTAACAGAGCCTCAAACCATTACTATATTCACATATTAAGCGTTAGACTGCCCCATGTGGTTGAACAGTGAATATTTCAAAAATGTCTGTTTTAGCCAAACTATCGTAGGCAGGCTGTTCATATTGTGTATGCGGGGTTATACAGAGCCCCAAACCATTACTATATCCACATATTAGGCGTTAGACTGCCCTATGTTGTTGAACAGTGAATATTTCAAAAATGTCTATTACAGCCAAGGTATCGTAGGCAGGCAGTTCATATTGTGTATGCGGCGTTTAACAGAGCCCCAAACCATTACTATATTCACATATTAAGCGTTAGACTGCCCCATGTGGTTGAACAGTGAATATTTCAAAAATGTCTGTTTTAGCCAAACTATCGTAGGCAGGCTGTTCATATTGTGTATGCGGGGTTATACAGAGCCCCAAACCATTACTATATCCACATATTAGGCGTTAGACTGCCCTATGTTGTTGAACAGTGAATATTTCAAAAATGTCTGTTTTAGACAAACTATCGTAGGCAGGCTGTTCATATTGTGTATGCGGGGTTATACAGAGCCCCAAACCATTACTATATACACATATTAGGCGTTAGACTGCCCTATGTGGTTGAACAGTGAATATTTAAAAAATGTCTATTACAGCCAAACTACCGTAAGCAGGCAGTTCATATTGTGTATGCGGCGTTATACAGAGCCCCAAACCCTTACTATTTCCACATATTAGGCGCTAGACTGCCCCATGTGGTTGAACAGTGAATATTTCAAAAATGTCTGTTTTAGCCAAATTATCGTAGGCAGGCAGTTCATATTGTGTATGCGGGGTTATACAGAGCCCCAAACCATTACTATATCCACATATTAGGCGTTAGACTGCCCTATGTGATTGAACAGTGAATATTTCAAAAGTGTCTGTTATAGCCAAACTACCGTAAGCAGGCAGTTCATATTGTGTATGCGGCGTTATACAGAGCCCCAAACCCTTACTATTTCCACATATTAGGCGATAGACTGCCCTATGTTGTTGAACAGTGAATATTTCAAAAATGTCTGTTTTAGCCAAACTGTCGTAGGCAGGCAGTTCATATAGTGTATGCGGCGTTATACAGAGCCCCAAACCATTACTATATCCACATATTGGGCGTTAGACTGCCCTATGTAGTTGAACAGTAAATAATTGAAAAATGTCTGTTATAGCCAAACTATCGTAGGCAGGCAGTTCATATAGTGTATGCGGCGTTATACAGAGCCCCAAACCATTACTATATCCACATATTAGGCGTTAGACTGCCCTATGTGGTTGAACAATAAATAATTAAAAAACGTCTGTTATAGCCAAACTATCGTAGGCAGGCAGTTCATATTGTGTATGTGGCGTTTACCAGAGCCCCAAACCATTAATATATTCACATATTAAGCGTTAGACTGCCCCATGTGGTTGAACAGTGAATATTTCAAAAATGTCTGTTTTAGCCAAACTATCGTAGGCAGGCTGTTCATATTGTGTATGCGGGGTTATACAGAGCCCCAAACCATTACTATATCCACATATTAGGCGTTAGACTGCCCTATGTTGTTGAACAGTGAATATTTCAAAAATGTCTGTTTTAGACAAACTATCGTAGGCAGGCTGTTCATATTGTGTATGCGGGGTTATACAGAGCCCCAAACCATTACTATATACACATATTAGGCGTTAGACTGCCCTATGTCGTTGAACAGTGAATATTTAAAAAATGTCTATTACAGCCAAACTACCGTAAGCAGGCAGTTCATATTGTGTATGCGGCGTTTAACAGAGCCCCAAACCATTACTATATTCACATATTAAGCGTTAGACTGCCCCATGTGGTTGAACAGTGAATATTTCAAAAATGTCTGTTTTAGACAAACTATCGTAGGCAGGCTGTTCATATTGTGTATGCGGGGTTAAACAGAGCCCCAAACCATTACTATATCCACATATTAGGCGTTAGACTGCCCTATGTTGTTGAACAGTGAATATTTCAAAAATGTCTGTTTTAGACAAACTATCGTAGGCAGGCTGTTCATATTGTGTATGCGGTGTTATACAGAGCCCCAAACCATTACTATATACACATATTAGGCGTTAGACTGCCCTATGTGGTTGAACAGTGAATATTTAAAAAATGTCTATTACAGCCAAACTACCGTAAGCAGGCAGTTCATATTGTGTATGCGGCGTTATACAGAGCCCCAAACCCTTACTATTTCCACATATTAGGCGTTAGACTGCCCCATGTGGTTGAACAGTGAATATTTCAAAAATGTCTGTTTTAGCCAAATTATCGTAGGCAGGCAGTTCATATTGTGTATGCGGGGTTATACAGAGCCCCAAACCATTACTATATCCACATATTAGGCGTTAGACTGCCCTATGTGATTGAACAGTGAATATTTCAAAAGTGTCTGCTATAGCCAAACTACCGTAAGCAGGCAGTTCATATTGTGTATGCGGCGTTATACAGAGCCCCAAACCCTTACTATTTCCACATATTAGGCGATAGACTGCCCTATGTTGTTGAACAGTGAATATTTCAAAAATGTCTGTTTTAGCCAAACTGTCGTAGGCAGGCTGTTCATATTGTGTATGCGGGGTTATACAGAGCCCCAAACCATTACTATATCCACATATTAGGCGTTAGACTGCCCCATGTGGTTGAACAGTGAATATTTCAAAAATGTCTGTTTTAGCCAAATTATCGTAGGCAGGCAGTTCATATTGTGTATGCGGGGTTATACAGAGCCCCAAACCATTACTATATCCACATATTAGGCGTTAGACTGCCCTATGTGATTGAACAGTGAATATTTCAAAAGTGTCTGCTATAGCCAAACTACCGTAAGCAGGCAGTTCATATTGTGTATGCGGGATTATACAGAGCCCCAAACCATTACTATATCCACATATTAGGCGTTAGACTGCCCTATGTGGTTGAACAGTGAATATTTCAAAAATGACTGTTTTAGCTAAACTATCGTAGGCAGGCTGTTCATATTGTGTATGCGGGGTTATACAGAGCCCCAAACCATTACTATATCCACATATTAGGCGTTAGACTGCCCTATGTAGTTGAACAGTGAATATTTCAAAAATGTCTATTACAGCCAAGGTATCGTAGGCAGGCAGTCCATATTGTGTATGCGGCGTTTAACAGAGCCCCAAACCATTACTATATTCACATATTAAGCGTTAGACTGCCCCATGTGGTTGAACAGTGAATATTTCAAAAATGTCTATTACAGCCAAGGTATCGTAGGCAGGCAGTTCATATTGTATATGCGGCGTTTAACGGAGCCCCAAACCAATACTATATCCACATATTAGGCGTTAGACTGCCCTATGTAGTTGAACAGTGAATATTTCAAAAACGTCTATTACAGCCAAGGTATCGTAGGCAGGCAGTTCATATTGTGCATGCGGCGTTATACAGAGCCCCAAACCATTACTATATCCACATATTAGTCGTTAGACTGCCTTATGTGGTTGAACAGTGAATATTCCAAAAATGTCTGTTTTAGTCAAACTATCGTAGGCAGGCTGTTCATATTGTGTATGCGGGATTAAACAGAGCCCCAAACCATTACTATATCCACATATTGGGCGTTAGACTGCCCTATGTTGTTGAACAGTGAATATTTCAAAATTGTCTGTTTTAGCCAAACTATCGTAGGCAGGCTGTTCATATTGTGTATGCGAAGTTATACAGAGCCCCAAACCATTACTTTATACACATATTAGGCGTTAGACTGCCCTATGTGGTTGAACAGTGAATATTTAAAAAATGTCTATTACAGCCAAGGTATCGTAGGCAGGCAGTTCATATTGTATATGCGGCATTTAACAGAGCCCCAAACCATTACTATATCCACATATTAGGCGATAGACTACCCTATGTAGTTGAACAGTGAATATTTCAAAAATGTCTATTACAGCCAAGGTATCGTAGGCAGGCAGTTCATATTGTATATGCGGCATTTAACAGAGCCCCAAACCATTACTATATTCACATATTAAGCGTTAGACTGCCCCATGTGGTTGAACAGTGAATATTTCAAAAATGTCTGTTTTAGCCAAATTATCGTAGGCAGGCTGTTCATATTGTGTATGCGGGATTATACAGAGCCCCAAACCATTACTATATACACATATTAGGCGATAGACTGCCCTATGTGGTTGAACAGTGAATATTTCAAAAGTGTCTGTTATAGCCAAACTACCGTAAGCAGGCAGTTCATATTGTGTATGCGGCGTTATACAGAGCCCCAAACCCATACAATTTCCACATATTAGGCGTTAGACTGCCGTATATGTTTGAACAGTGAATATTTCAAAAATGTCTGTTATAGCCAAACTTTCGTAGGCAGGCAGTTCATATTGTGTATGCGGGGTTATACAGAGCCCCAAACCATTACTATATACACATATTAAGCGTTAGACTGCCCTATGTGGTTGAACAGTGAATATTTAAAAAATGTCTATTACAGCCAAGGTATCGTAGGCGGGCAGTTCATATTGTATATGCGGCATTTAACAGAGCCCCAAACCATTACTATATCCACATATTAGGCGTTAGACTGCCCTATGTAGTTGAACAGTGAATATTTCAAAAATGTCTATTACAGCCAAGGTATCGTAGGCAGGCAGTTCCTATTGTGCATGCGGCGTTATACAGAGCCATAAACCATTACTATATCCACATATTAGGCGTTAGACTGCCCCATGTGGTTGAACAGTGAATATTTCAAAAATGTCTGTTTTAGCCAAACTATCGTAGACAGGCTGTTCATATTGTGTATGCGGGGTTATACAGAGCCCCAAACCCTTACAATTTCCACATATTAGGCGTTAGACTGCCGTATATGTTTGAACAGCGAATATTTCAAAAATGTCTGTTATAGCCAAACTATCGTAGGCAGGCTGTTCATATTGTGTATGCGGGGTTATACAGAGCCCCAAACCATTACTATATACACATATTAGGCGTTAGACTGCCCTATGTGGTTGAACAGTGAATATTTCAAAAATGTCTATTACAGCCTAGGTATCGTAGGCAGGCAGTTCATATTGTATATGCGGCATTTAACAGAGCCCCAAACCATTACTATATTCACATATTAAGCGTTAGACTGCCCCATGTGGTTCAACAGTGAATATTTCAAAAATGTCTATTACAGCCAAGGTATCGTAGACAGGCAGTTCATATTGTATATGCGGCGTTTAACGGAGCCCCAAACCATTACTATATCCACATATTAGGCGTTAGACTGCCCTATGTAGTTGAACAGTGAATATTTCAAAAACGTCTATTACAGCCTAGGTATCGTAGGCAGGCAGTTCATATTGTATATGCGGCGTTTAACGGAGCCCCAAACCATTACTATATCCACATATTAGTCGTTAGACTGCCTTATGTGGTTGAACAGTGAATATTTCAAAAATGTCTGTTTTAGCCAATCTATCGTAGGCAGGCTGTTCATATTGTGTATGCGGGATTAAACAGAGCCCCAAACCATTACTATATCCACATATTGGGCGTTAGACTGCCCTATGTTGTTGAACAGTGAATATTTCAAAATTGTCTGTTTTAGCCAAACTATCGTAGGCAGGCTGTTCATATTGTGTATGCGAAGTTATACAGAGCCCCAAACTATTACCATATACACATATTAGGCGTTAGACTGCCCTATGTGGTTGAACAGTGAATATTTAAAAAATGTCTATTACGGCCAAGGTATCGTAGGCAGGCAGTTCATATTGTATATGCGGCATTTAACAGAGCCCCAAACCATTACTATATCCACATATTAAGCGTTAGACTGCCCCATGTGGTTGAACAGTGAATATTTCAAAAATGTCTGTTTTAGCCAAATTATCGTAGGCAGGCTGTTCATATTGCATGCGGCGTTTAACAGAGCCCCAAACCATTACTATATTCACATATTAAGCGTTAGACTGCCCTATGTGGTTGAACAGTGAATATTTCAAAAGTGTCTGTTATAGCCAAACTACCGTAAGCAGGCAGTTCATATTGTGTATGCGGGATTATACAGAGCCCCAAACCATTTCTATATCCACATATTAGGCGTTAGACTGCCCTATGTGGTTGAACAGTGAATATTTAAAAAATGTCTGTTATAGCAAAATTATCGTAAGCAGGCAGTTTATATTGCATGCGGCGTTTAACAGAGCCCCAAACCATTACTATATTCACATATTAAGCGTTAGACTGCCCCATGTGGTTGAACAGTGAATATTTCAAAAATGACTGTTTTAGCTAAACTATCGTAGGCAGGCTGTTCATATTGTGTATGCGGGGTTATACAGAGCCCCAAACCATTACTATATCCACATATTAGGCGTTACACTGCCCTATGTGATTGAACAGTGAATATTTCAAAAGTGTCTGTTATAGCCAAACTACCGTAAGCAGGCAGTTCATACTGTGTATGCGGCGTTATACAGAGCCCCAAACTCTTACTATTTCCACATATTAGGCGTTAGACTGCCCTATGTAGTTGAACAGTGAATATTTCAAAAATGTCTATTACAGCCAAGGTATCGTAGGCAGGCAGTTCATATTGCATATGCGGCGTTTAACAGAGCCCCAAACCATTACTATATCCACATATTAGGCGTTAGACTGCCCTATGTAGTTGAACAGTGAATATTTCAAAAATGTCTATTACAGCCAAGGTATCGTAGGCAGGCAGTTCATATTGTGCATGCGGAGTTATACAGAGCCCCAAACCATTACTATATCCACATATTAGGCGTTAGACTGCCCCATGTGGTTGAACAGTGAATATTTCAAAAATGTCTGTTTTAGCCAAACTATCGTAGGCAGGCTGTTCATATTGTGAATGCGGGGTTATACAGAGCCCCAAACCATTACTATATCCATATATTAGGCGTAAGACTGCCGTAAGACTGCCCTATGTTGTTGAACAGTGAATATTTCAAAAATGTCTGTTTTAGCCAAACTATCGTAGGCAGGCTGTTCATATTGTGTATGCGGGGTTATACAGAGCCCCAAACCATTACTATATACACATATTAGGCGTTAGACTGCCCTATGTGGTTGAACAGTGAATATTTAAAAAATGTCTATTACAGCCAAGGTATCGTAGGCAGGCAGTTCATATTGTATATGCGGCATTTAACAGAGCCCCAAACCATTACTATATCCACATATTAGGCGTTAGACTGCCCTATGTAGTTGAACAGTGAATATTTCAAAAACGTCTATTACAGCCAAGGTATCGTAGGCAGGCAGTTCATATTGAGCATGCGGCGTTATACAGAGCCCCAAACCATTACTATATCCACATATTAGGCGTTAGACTGCCCTATGTAGTTGAACAGTAAATAATTGAAAAATGTCTGTTATAGCCAAACTATCGTAGGCAGGCAGTTCATATAGTGTATGCGGCGTTATACAGAGCCCCAAACCATTACTATATCCACATATTAGGCGTTAGACTGCCCTATGTGGTTGAACAATAAATAATTAAAAAATGTCTGTTATAGCCAAACTATCGTAGGCAGGCAGTTTATATTGTGTATGCGGCGTTTAACAGAGCCCCAAACCATTACTATATCCACATATTAGGCGTTAGACTGCCCTATGTGGTTGAACAATAAATAATTAAAAAATGTCTGTTATAGCCAAACTATCGTAGGCAGGCAGTTCATATTGTGTATGCGGCGTTTAACAGAGCCCCAAACCATTACTATATTCACATATTAAGCGTTAGACTGCCCCATGTGGTTGAACAGTGAATATTTCAAAAATGTCTGTTTTAGCCAAACTATCGTAGGCAGGCAGTTCATATTGTGTATGCGGCGTTTAACAGAGCCCCAAACCATTACTATATTCACATATTAAGCGTTAGACTGCCCCATGTGGTTGAACAGTGAATATTTCAAAAATGTCTGTTTTAGCCAAACAATCGTAGGCAGGCTGTTCATATTGTGTATGCGGGGTTAAACAGAGCCCCAAACCATTACTATATCCACATATTAGGCGTTAGACTGCCCTATGTTGTTGAACAGTGAATATTTCAAAAATGTCTGTTTTAGACAAACTATCGTAGGCAGGCTGTTCATATTGTGTATGCGGGGTTATACAGAGCCCCAAACCATTACTATATACACATATTAGGCGTTAGACTGCCCTATGTGGTTGAACAGTGAAAATTTAAAAAATGTCTATTACAGCCAATGTATCGTAGGCAGGCAGTTCATATTGTATATGCGGCATTTAACAGTGCCCCAAACCATTACTATATCCACATATTAGGCGTTAGACTGCCCTATGTAGTTGAACAATAAATAATTAAAAAATTTCTGTTATAGCCAAACTATCGTAGGCAGGCAGTTCATATTGTGTATGCGGGGTTATACAGAGCCCCAAACCATTACTATATCCACATATTAGGCGTTAGACTGCCCTATGTGGTTGAACAGTGAATATTTCAAAAGTGTCTGTTATAGCCAAACTACCGTAAGCAGGCAGTTCATATTGTGTATGCGGCGTTATACAGAGCCCCAAACCCTTACTATTTCCACATATTAGGCGTTAGACTGCCGTATGTGGTTGAACAGTGAAAATTTCAAAAATGTCTATTACAGCTAAGGTATCGTAGACAGGCAGTTCATATTGTATATGCGGCGTTTAACGGAGCCCCAAACCATTACTATGTCCACATATTAGGCGTTAGACTGCCCTATGTAGTTGAACAGTGAATATTTCAAAAACGTCTATTACAGCCAAGATATCGTAGGCAGGCAGTTCATATTGTGCATGCGGCGATATACAGAGCCCCAAACCATTACTATATCCACATATTAGTCGTTAGACTGCCTTATGTGGTTGAACAGTGAATATTTCAAAAATGTCTGTTTTAGCCAAACTATGGTAGGCAGGCTGTTCATATTGTGTATGCGGGATTAAACAGAGCCCCAAACCATTACTATATCCACATATTGGGCGTTAGACTGCCCTATGTTGTTGAACAGTGAATATTTCAAAATTGTCTGTTTTAGCCAAACTATCGTAGGCAGGCTGTTCATATTGTGTATGCGAAGTTATACAGAGCCCCAAACCATTACTATATACACATATTAGGCGTTAGACTGCCCTATGTGGTTGAACAGTGAATATTTAAAAAATGTCTATTACAGCCAAGGTATCGTAGGCAGGCAGTTCATATTGTATATGCGGCATTTAACAGTGCCCCAAACCATTACTATATCCACATATTAGGCGATAGACTACCCTATGTAGTTGAACAGTGAATATTTCAAAAATGTCTATTACAGCCAAGGTATCGTAGGCAGGCAGTTCATATTGTATATGCGGCATTTAACAGAGCCTCAAACCATTACTATATTCACATATTAAGCGTTAGACTGCCCCATGTGGTTGAACAATAAATAATTAAAAAATGTCTGTTATAGCCAAACTATCGTAGGCAGGCAGTTCATATTGTGTATGCGGCGTTATACAGAGCCCCAAACCATTACTATATCCACATATTAGGCGTTAGACTGCCCTATGTAGTTGAACAGTGAATATTTCAAAAATGTCTATTACAGCCAAGGTATCGTAGGCAGGCAGTTCATATTGTGTATGCGGGGTTATACAGAGCCCCAAACCATTACTATATTCACATATTAAGCGTTAGACTGCCCTATGTGGTTGAACAGTGAATATTTCAAAAATGTCTGTTTTAGCCAAACTATCGTAGGCAAGCTGTTCATATTGTGTATGCGGGGTTATACAGAGCCCCAAACCATTACTATATACACATATTAGGCGTTAGACTGCCCTATGTGGTTGAACAGTGAATATTTCAAAAATGTCTATTACAGCCTAGGTATCGTAGGCAGGCAGTTCATATTGTATATGCGGCATTTAACAGAGCCCCAAACCATTACTATATTCACATATTAAGCGTTAGACTGCCCCATGTGGTTGAACAGTGAATATTTCAAAAATGTCTATTACAGCCAAGGTATCGTAGACAGGCAGTTCATATTGTATATGCGGCGTTTAACGGAGCCCCAAACCATTACTATGTCCACATATTAGGCGTTAGACTGCCCTATGTAGTTGAACAGTGAATATTTCAAAAACGTCTATTACAGCCAAGGTATCGTAGGCAGGCAGTTCATATTGTGCATGCGGCGATATACAGAGCCCCAAACCATTACTATATCCACATATTAGTCGTTAGACTGCCTTATGTGGTTGAACAGTGAATATTTCAAAAATGTCTGTTTTAGCCAAACTATCGTAGGCAGGCTGTTCATATTGTGTATGCGGGATTAAACAGAGCCCCAAACCAATACTATATCCACATATTGGGCGTTAGACAGCCCTATGTTGTTGAACAGTGAATATTTCAAAATTGTCTGTTTTAGCCAAACTATCGTAGGCAGGCTGTTCATATTGTGTATGCGAAGTTATACAGAGCCCCAAACCATTACTATATACACATATTAGGCGTTAGACTGCCCTATGTGGTTGAACAGTGAATATTTAAAAAATGTCTATTACAGCCAAGGTATCGTAGGCAGGCAGTTCATATTATATATGCGGCATTTAACAGTGCCCCAAACCATTACTATATCCACATATTAGGCGATAGACTACCCTATGTAGTTGAACAGTGAAAATTTCAAAAATGTCTATTACAGCCAAGGTATCGTAGGCAGGCAGTTCATATTGAGCATGCGGCGTTATACAGAGCCCCAAACCATTACTATATCCACATATTAGGCGTTAGACTGCCCTATGTAGTTGAACAGTAAATAATTGAAAAATGTCTGTTATAGCCAAACTATCGTAGGCAGGCAGTTCATATAGTGTATGCGGCGTTATACAGAGCCCCAAACCATTACTATATCCACATATTAGGCGTTAGACTGCCCTATGTAGTTGAACAATAAATAATTAAAAAATGTCTGTTATAGCCAAACTATCGTAGGCAGGCAGTTCATATTGTGTATGCGGCGTTATACAGAGCCCCAAACCCTTACTATTTCCACATATTAGGCGTTAGACTGCCGTATGTGGTTGAACAGTGAATATTTCAAAAATGTCTATTACAGCCAAGGTATCGTAGGCAGGCAGTTCATATTGTATATGCGGCGTTTAACAGAGCCCCAAACCATTACTATATGCACATATTAGGCGTTAGACTGCCCTATGTAGTTGAACAGTGAATATTTCAAAAATGTCTATTACAGCCAAGGTATCGTAGGCAGGCAGTTCATATTGTGCATGCGGCGTTATACAGAGCCCCAAACCATTACTATATCCACATATTAGGCGTTAGACTGCCCTATGTAGTTGAACAGTGAATATTTCAAAAGTGTCTGTTATAGCCAAACTACCGTAAGCAGGCTGTTCATATTGTGTATGCGGCGTTATACAGAGCCCCAAACCCTTACTATTTCCACATATTAGGCGTTAGACTGCCGTATGTGGTTGAACAGTGAATATTTCAAAAATGTCTATTACAGCCAATGTATCGTAGGCAGGCAGTTCATATTGTATATGCGGCATTTAACAGAGCCCCAAACCATTACTATATCCACATATTAGGCGTTAGACTGCCCTATGTGGTTGAACAGTGAATATTTAAAAAATGTCTGTTATAGCAAAATTATCGTAGGCAGGCAGTTCATATTGTGTATGCGGGGTTATACAGAGCCCCAAACCATTACTATATCCACATATTAGGCGTTAGACTGCCCCAAGTGGTTGAACAGTGAATATTTCAAAAATGTCTATTACAGCCAAGGTATCGTTGGCAGGCAGTTCATATTGTGTATGCGGCGTTTAACAGAGCCCCAAACCATTACTATATTCACATATTAAGCGTTAGACTGCCCCATGTGGTTGAGCAGTGAATATTTCAAAAATGTCTGTTTTAGCCAAACTATCGTAGGCAGGCTGTTCATATTGTGTATGCGGGGTTATACAGAGCCCCAAACCATTACTATATCCACATATTAGGCGTTAGACTGCCCTATGTTGTTGAACAGTGAATATTTCAAAAATGTCTATTACAGCCAAGGTATCGTAGGCAGGCAATTCATATTGTGTATGCGGAGTTTAACAGAGCCCCAAACCATTACTATATTCACATATTAAGCGTTAGACTGCCCCATGTGGTTGAACAGTGAATATTTCAAAAATGTATGTTTTAGCCAAATTATCGTAGGCAGGCTGTTCATATTGTGTATGCGCGATTATACAGAGCCCCAAACTATTAGTATATCCACATATTAGGCGTTAGACTGCCCTATGTGGTTGATCAGTGAATATTTCAAAAATGTCTATTACAGCCAAGGTATCGTAGGCAGGCAGTTCATATTGTATATGCGGCATTTAACAGAGCCCCAAACCATTACTATATCCACATATTAGGCGTTAGGCTGCCCTATGTGGTTGAACAGTGGATATTTCAAAAGTGTCTGTTATAGCCAAACTACCGTAAGCAGGCAGTTCATATTGTATATGCGGCATTTAACAGAGCCCCAAACCATTACTATATCCACATATTAGGCGTTAGGCTGCCCTATGTGGTTGAACAGTGGATATTTCAAAAGTGTCTGTTATAGCCAAACTACCGTAAGCAGGCAGTTCATATTGTGTATGCGGCGTTATACAGAGCCCCAAACCATTACTATATCCACATATTAGGCGTTAGACTGCCCTATGTAGTTGAACAGTAAATAATTGAAAAATGTCTGTTATAGCCAAACTATCGTAGGCAGGCAGTTCATATAGTGTATGCGGCGTTATACAGAGCCCCAAACCATTACTGACTGCCCTATGTTGTTGAACAGTGAATATTTCAAAAATGTCTGTTTTAGACAAACTATCGTAGGCAGGCAGTTCATATTGTGTATGCGGGGTTAAACAGAGCCCCAAACCATTACTATATCCACATATTAGGCGTTAGACTGCCCTATGTTGTTGAACAGTGAATATTCCAAAAATGTCTGTTTTAGACAAACTATCGTAGGCAGGCTGTTCATATTGTGTATGCGGGGTTATACAGAGCCCCAAACCATTACTATATACACATATTAGGCGTTAGACTGCCCTATGTGGTTGAACTGTGAATATTTAAAAAATGTCTATTACAGCCAAGGTATCGTAGGCAGGCAGTTCATATTGTATATGCTTCATTTAACAAAGCCTTAAACCATTACTATATCCACATATTAGGCGTTAGACTGCCCTATGTGGTTGAACAATAAATAATTAAAAAATGTCTGTTATAGCCAAACTATCGTAGGCAGGCAGTTCATATTGTGTATGTGGCGTTTAACAGAGCCCCAAACCATTAATATATTCACATATTAAGCGTTAGACTGCCCCATGTGGTTGAACAGTGAATATTTCAAAAATGTCTGTTTTAGCCAAACTATCGTAGGCAGGCTGTTCATATTGTGTATGCGGGGTTATACAGAGCCCCAAACCATTACTATATCCACATATTAGGCGTTAGACTGCCCTATGTTGTTGAGCAGTGAATATTTCAAAAATGTCTATTACAGCCAAGGTATCGTAGGCAGGCAGTTCACATTGTGTATGCGGCGTTTAACAGAGCCCCAAACCATTACTATATTCACATATTAAGCGTTAGACTGCCCCATGTGGTTGAACAGTGAATATTTCAAAAATGTCTGTTTTAGCCAAACTATCGTAGGCAGGCTGATCATATTGTGTATGCGGGGTTAAACAGAGCCCCAAACCATTACTATATCCACATATTAGGCGTTAGACTGCCCTATGTTGTTGAGCAGTGAATATTTCAAAAATGTCTATTACAGCCAAGGTATCGTAGGCAGGCAGTTCACATTGTGTATGCGGCGTTTAACAGAGCCCCAAACCATTACTATATCCACATATTAGGCGTTAGACTGCCCTATGTGGTTGAACAGTGAATATTTCAAAAATGTCTATTACAACCAAGGTATCGTAGGCAGGCAGTTCATATTGTGTATGCGGGGTTATACAGAGCCCCAAACCATTACTATATACACATATTAGGCGTTAGACTGCCCAATGTGGTTGAACAGTGAATATTTAAAAAATGTCTATTACAGCCAAGGTATCGTAGGCAGGCAGTTCATATTGTGCATGCGGCGTTATACAGAGCCCCAAACCATTACTATATCCACATATTAGGCGTTAGACTGCCCTATGTAGTTGAACAATAAATAATTAAAAAATGTCTGTTATAGCCAAACTATCGTAGGCAGGCAGTTCATATTGTGTATGCGGCGTTATACAGAGCCCCAAACCCTTACTATATCCACATATTAGGCGTTAGACTGCCCTATGTGATTGAACAGTGAATATTTCAAAAGTGTCTGTTATAGCCAAACTACCGTAAGCAGGCAGTTCATATTGTGTATGCGGCGTTATACAGAGCCCCAAACCCTTACTATTTCCACATATTAGGCGTTAGACTGCCCTATGTGGTTGAACAGTGAATATTTCAAAAATGACTGTTTTAGCTAAACTATCGTAGGCAGGCTGTTCATATTGTGTATGCGGGGTTATACAGAGCCCCAAACCATTACTATATCCACATATTAGGCGTTAGACTGCCCTATGCGGTTGAACAGTGAATATTTCAAAAATGTCTATTACAGCCAATGTATCGTAGGCAGGCAGTTCATATTGTATATGCGGCATTTAACAGAGCCCCAAACCATTACTATATCCACATATTAGGCGTTAGACTGCCCTATGTGGTTGAACAGTGAATATTTAAAAAATGTCTGTTATAGCAAAATTATCGTAAGCAGGCAGTTTATATTGCATGCGGCGTTTAACAGAGCCCCAAATAATTACTATATTCACATATTAAGCGTTAGACTGCCCCATGTGGTTGAACATTGAATATTTCAAAAATGACTGTTTTAGCTAAACTATCGTAGGCAGGCTGTTCATATTGTGTATGCGGGGTTATACAGAGCCCCAAAACATTACTATATCCACATATTAGGCGTTAGACTGCCCTATGTAGTTGAACAATAAATAATTAAAAAATGTCTGTTATAGCCAAACTATCGTAGGCAGGCAGTTCATATTGTGTATGCGGGGTTATACAGAACCCCAAACCATTACTATATCCACATATTAGGCGTTAGACTGCCCTATGTGGTTGAACAGTGAATATTTCAAAAGTGTCTGTTATAGCGAAACTACCGTAAGCAGGCTGTTCATATTGTGTATGCGGGGTTATACAGAGCCCCAAACCATTACTTTATCCACATATTAGGCGTTAGACTGCCCTATGTAGTTGAACAATAAATAATTAAAAAATGTCTGTTATAGCCAAACTATCGTAGGCAGGCAGTTCATATTGTGTATGCGGCGTTATACAGAGCCCCAAACCCTTACTATTTCCACATATTAGGCGTTAGACTGCCGTATGTGGTTGAACAGTGAATATTTCAAAAATGTCTATTACAGCCAAGGTATCGTAGGCAGGCAGTTCATATTGTATATGCGGCGTTTAACAGAGCCCCAAACCATTACTATATGCACATATTAGGCGTTAGACTGCCCTATGTAGTTGAACAGTGAATATTTCAAAAATGTCTATTACAGCCAAGGTATCGTAGGCAGGCAGTTCATATTGTGCATGCGGCGTTATACAGAGCCCCAAACCATTACTATATCCACATATTAGGCGTTAGACTGCCCTATGTAGTTGAACAGTGAATATTTCAAAAGTGTCTGTTATAGCCAAACTACCGTAAGCAGGCTGTTCATATTGTGTATGCGGCGTTATACAGAGCCCCAAACCCTTACTATTTCCACATATTAGGCGTTAGACTGCCGTATGTGGTTGAACAGTGAATATTTCAAAAATGTCTATTACAGCCAAGGTATCGTAGGCAGGCAGTTCATATTGTATATGCGGCGTTTAACAGAGCCCCAAACCATTACTATATGCACATATTAGGCGTTAGACTGCCCTATGTAGTTGAACAGTGAATATTTCAAAAATGTCTATTACAGCCAAGGTATCGTAGGCAGGCAGTTCATATTGTGCATGCGGCGTTATACAGAGCCCCAAACCATTACTATATATACATATTAGGCGTTAGACTGCCCTATGTAGTTGAACAGTGAATATTTCAAAAACGTCTATTACAGCCAAGGTATCGTAGGCAGGCAGTTCATATTGTGCATGCGGCGTTATACAGAGCCCCAAACCATTACTATATCCACATATTAGGCGTTAGATTGCCCTATGTAGTTGAACAGTGAATATTTCAAAAACGTCTATTACAGCCAAGGTATCGTAGGCAGGCAGTTCATATTGTGCATGCGGCGTTATACAGAGCCCCAAACCATTACTATATCCACATATTAGGCGTTAGACTGCCCTATGTAGTTGAACAGTGAATATTTCAAAAACGTCTATTACAGCTAAGGTATCGTAGGCAGGCAGTTCATATTGTGCATGCGGCGTTATACAGAGCCCCAAACCATTACTATATCCACATATTAGGCGTTAGACTGCCCTATGTAGTTGAACAATAAATAATTAAAAAATGTCTGTTATAGCCAAACTATCGTAGGCAGGTAGTTCATATTGTGTATGCGGGGTTATACAGAGCCCCAAACCATTACTATATCCACATATTAGGCGTTAGACTGCCCCAAGTGGTTGAACAGTGAATATTTCAAAAATGTCTATTACAGCCAAGGTATCGTTGGCAGGCAGTTCATATTGTGTATGCGGCGTTTAACAGAGCCCCAAACCATTACTATATTCACATATTAAGCGTTAGACTGCCCCATGTGGTTGAACAGTGAATATTTCAAAAATGTCTGTTTTAGCCAAACTATCGTAGGCAGGCTGTTCATATTGTGTATGCGGGGTTATACAGAGCCCCAAACCATTACTATATCCACATATTAGGCGTTAGACTGCCCTATGTTGTTGAACAGTGAATATTTCAAAAATGTCTATTACAGCTAAGGTATCGTAGGCAGGCAATTCATATTGTGTATGCGGAGTTTAACAGAGCCCCAAACCATTACTATATTCACATATTAAGCGTTAGACTGCCCCATGTGGTTGAACAGTGAATATTTCAAAAATGTCTGTTTTAGCCAAATTATCGTAGGCAGGCTGTTCATATTGTGTATGCGCGATTATACAGAGCCCCAAACCATTAGTATATCCACATATTAGGCGTTAGACAGCCCTATGTGGTTGAACAGTGAATATTTCAAAAATGTCTATTACAGCCAAGGTATCGTAGGCAGGCAGTTCATATTGTATATGCGGCATTTAACAGAGCCCCAAACCATTACTATATCCACATATTAGGCGTTAGGCTGCCCTATGTGGTTGAACAGTGGATATTTCAAAAGTGTCTGTTATAGCCAAACTACCGTAAGCAGGCAGTTCATATTGTATATGCGGCATTTAACAGAGCCCCAAACCATTACTATATCCACATATTAGGCGTTAGGCTGCCCTATGTGGTTGAACAGTGGATATTTCAAAAGTGTCTGTTATAGCCAAACTACCGTAAGCAGGCAGTTCATATTGTGTATGCGGCGTTATACAGAGCCCCAAACCATTACTATATCCACATATTAGGCGTTAGACTGCCCTATGTAGTTGAACAATAAATAATTAAAAAATGTCTGTTATAGCCAAACTATCGTAGGCAGGCAGTTCATATTGTGTATGCGGGGTTATACAGAACCCCAAACCATTACTATATCCACATATTAGGCGTTAGACTGCCCTATGTGGTTGAACAGTGAATATTTCAAAAGTGTCTGTTATAGCGAAACTACCGTAAGCAGGCCGTTCATATTGTGTATGCGGGGTTATACAGAGCCCCAAACCATTACTTTATCCACATATTAGGCGTTAGACTGCCCTATGTAGTTGAACAATAAATAATTAAAAAATGTCTGTTACAGCCAAACTATCGTAGGCAGGCAGTTCATATTGTGTATGCGGCGTTATACAGAGCCCCAAACCCTTACTATTTCCACATATTAGGCGTTAGACTGCCGTATGTGGTTGAACAGTGAATATTTCAAAAATGTCTATTACAGCCAAGGTATCGTAGGCAGGCAGTTCATATTGTATATGCGGCGTTTAACAGAGCCCCAAACCATTACTATATGCACATATTAGGCGTTAGACTGCCCTATGTAGTTGAACAGTGAATATTTCAAAAATGTCTATTACAGCCAAGGTATCGTAGGCAGGCAGTTCATATTGTGCATGCGGCGTTATACAGAGCCCCAAACCATTACTATATCCACATATTAGGCGTTAGACTGCCCTATGTAGTTGAACAGTGAATATTTCAAAAGTGTCTGTTATAGCCAAACTACCGTAAGCAGGCTGTTCATATTGTGTATGCGGCGTTATACAGAGCCCCAAACCCTTACTATTTCCACATATTAGGCGTTAGACTGCCGTATGTGGTTGAACAGTGAATATTTCAAAAATGTCTATTACAGCCAAGGTATCGTAGGCAGGCAGTTCATATTGTATATGCGGCGTTTAACAGAGCCCCAAACCATTACTATATCCACATATTAGGCGTTAGACTGCCCTATGTGGTTGAACAGTGAATATTTCAAAAATGTCTGTTTTAGACAAACTATCGTAGGCAGGCTGTTCATATTGTGTATGCGGTGTTATACAGAGCCCCAAACCATTACTATATACACATATTAGGCGTTAGACTGCCCTATGTGGTTGAACAGTGAATATTTAAAAAATGTCTATTACAGCCAAACTACCGTAAGCAGGCAGTTCATATTGTGCATGCGGCGTTATACAGAGCCCCAGACCATTACTATATCCACATATTAGGCGTTAGATTGCCCTATGTAGTTGAACAGTGAATATTTCAAAAACGTCTATTACAGCCAAGGTATCGTAGGCAGGCAGTTCATATTGTGCATGCGGCGTTATACAGAGCCCCAAACCATTACTATATCCACATATTAGGCGTTAGACTGCCCTATGTAGTTGAACAGTGAATATTTCAAAAACGTCTATTACAGCTAAGGTATCGTAGGCAGGCAGTTCATATTGTGCATGCTGCGTTATACAGAGCCCCAAACCATTACTATATCCACATATTAGGCGTTAGACTGCCCTATGTAGTTGAACAATAAATAATTAAAAAATGTCTGTTATAGCCAAACTATCGTAGGCAGGCAGTTCATATTGTGTATGCGGGGTTATACAGAGCCCCAAACCATTACTATATCCACATATTAGGCGTTAGACTGCCCCAAGTGGTTGAACAGTGAATATTTCAAAAATGTCTATTACAGCCAAGGTATCGTTGGCAGGCAGTTCATATTGTGTATGCGGCGTTTAACAGAGCCCCAAACCATTACTATATTCACATATTAAGCGTTAGACTGACCCATGTGGTTGAACAGTGAATATTTCAAAAATGTCTGTTTTAGCCAAACTATCGTAGGCAGGCTGTTCATATTGTGTATGCGGGGTTATACAGAGCCCCAAACCATTACTATATCCACATATTAGGCGTTAGACTGCCCTATGTTGTTGAACAGTGAATATTTCAAAAATGTCTATTACAGCCAAGGTATCGTAGGCAGGCAATTCATATTGTGTATGCGGAGTTTAACAGAGCCCCAAACCATTACTATATTCACATATTAAGCGTTAGACTGCCCCATGTGGTTGAACAGTGAATATTTCAAAAATGTCTGTTTTAGCCAAATTATCGTAGGCAGGCTGTTCATATTGTGTATGCGCGATTATACAGAGCCCCAAACCATTAGTATATCCACATATTAGGCGTTAGACTGCCCTATGTGGTTGAACAGTGAATATTTCAAAAATGTCTATTACAGCCAAGGTATCGTAGGCAGGCAGTTCATATTGTATATGCGGCATTTAACAGAGCCCCAAACCATTACTATATCCACATATTAGGCGTTAGGCTGCCCTATGTGGTTGAACAGTGGATATTTCAAAAGTGTCTGTTATAGCCAAACTACCGTAAGCAGGCAGTTCATATTGTATATGCGGCATTTAACAGAGCCCCAAACCATTACTATATCCACATATTAGGCGTTAGGCTGCCCTATGTGGTTGAACAGTGGATATTTCAAAAGTGTCTGTTATAGCCAAACTACCGTAAGCAGGCAGTTCATATTGTGTATGCGGCGTTATACAGAGCCCCAAACCATTACTATATCCACATATTAGGCGTTAGACTGCCCTATGTAGTTGAACAGTAAATAATTGAAAAATGTCTGTTATAGCCAAACTATCGTAGACAGGCAGTTCATATAGTGTATGCGGCGTTATACAGAGCCCCAAACCATTACTGACTGCCCTATGTTGTTGAACAGTGAATATTTCAAAAATGTCTGTTTTAGACAAACTATCGTAGGCAGGCAGTTCATATTGTGTATGCGGGGTTAAACAGAGCCCCAAACCATTACTCTATCCACATATTAGGCGTTAGACTGCCCTATGTTGTTGAACAGTGAATATTTCAAAAATGTCTGTTTTAGACAAACTATCGTAGGCAGGCTGTTCATATTGTGTATGCGGGGTTATACAGAGCCCCAAACCATTACTATATACACATATTAGGCGTTAGACTGCCCTATGTGGTTGAACTGTGAATATTTAAAAAATGTCTATTACAGTCAAGGTATCGTAGGCAGGCAGTTCATATTGTATATGCTTCATTTAACAAAGCCTTAAACCATTACTATATCCACATATTAGGCGTTAGACTGCCCTATGTGGTTGAACAGGGAATATTTAAAAAAAGTCTATTACAGCCAATGTATCGTAGGCAGGCAGTTCATATTGTATATGCGGCATTTAACAGAGCCCCAAACCATTACTATATCCACATATTAGGCGTTAGACTGCCCTATGTAGTTGAACAATAAATAATTAAAAAATTTATGTTATAGCCAAACTATCGTAGGCAGGCAGTTCATATTGTGTATGCGGGGTTATACAGAGCCCCAAACCATTACTATATTCACATATTAGGCGTTAGACTGCCCTATGTGGTTGAACAGTGAATATTTCAAAAGTGTCTGTTATAGCCAAACTACCGTAAGCAGGCAGTTCATATTGTGTATGCGGCGTTATACAGAGCCCCAAACCCTTACTATTTCCACATATTATTCGTTAGACTGAACCATGTGGTTGAACAGTGAATATTTCAAAAATGTCTGTTTTAGCCAAATTATCGTAGGCAGGCAGTTCATATTGTGTATGCGGCGTTATACAGAGCCCCAAACCATTACTATATCCACATAGCGTTAGGCTGCCCTAGGTGGTTGAATAGTGGATATTTCAAAAGTGTCTGTTATAGCCAAACTACCGTAAGCAGGCAGTTCATATTGTGTATGCGGCGTTATACAGAGCCCCAAACCATTACTATATCCACATATTAGGCGTTAGACTGCCCTATGTAGTTGAACAGTAAATAATTGAAAAATGTCTGTTATAGCCAAACTATCGTAGGCAGGCAGTTCATATTTTGTATGCGGCGTTATACAGAGCCCCAAACCATTACTATATCCACATATTAGGCGTTAGACTGCCCTATGTGGTTGAACAGTGAATATTTCAAAAATGTCTGTTTTAGCCAAACTATCGTAGGCAGGCAGTTCATATTGTGTATGCGGCGTTTAACAGAGCCCCAAACCATTACTATATTCACATATTAAGCGTTAGACTGCCCTATGTTGTTGAACAGTGAATATTTCAAAAATGTCTATTACAGCCAAGGCATCGTAGGCAGGCAGTTCATATTGTGTATGCGGCGTTTAACAGAGCCCCAAACCATTACTATATTCACATATTAAGCGTTAGACTGCCCTATGTAGTTGAACAATAAATAATTAAAAAATGTCTGTTATTGCCAAACTATCGTAGGCAGGCAGTTCATATTGTGTATGCGGTGTTATACAGAGCCCCAAACCATTACTATATCGACATATTAGGCGTTAGACTGCCCTATGTGGTTGAACAGTGAATATTTCAAAAGTGTCTGTTTTAGCCAAACTATCGTAGGCAGGCAGTTCATATTGTGTATGCGGCGTTTAACAGAGCCCCAAACCATTACTATATTCACATATTAAGCGTTAGACTGCCCTATGTAGTTGAACAATAAATAATTAAAAAATGTCTGTTATAGCCAAACTATCGTAGGCAGGCAGTTCATATTTTGTATGCGTCGATATACAGAGCCCCAAACCATTACTATATCCACATATTGGGCGTTAGACTGCCCTATGTAGTTGAACAATAAATAATTAAAAAATGTCTGTTATAGCCAGACTATCGTAGGCAGGCAGTTCATATTGTGTATGCGGGGTTATACAGAGCCCCAAACCATTACTATATCCACATATTAGGCGTTAGACTGCCCTATGTAGTTGAACAGTGAATATTTCAAAAATGTCTATTACGGCCAAGCTATCGTAGGCAGGTATTTCATATGGTGTATGCGGCGTTAAACAGAGCCCTAAACCATTACTATATTCACATAGTAAGCTTTAGACTGCCCCATGTGGTTGAATAGTGAATATTTCAAAAATGTCTATTACAGCCAAGGTATCTTAGACAGGCAGTTCATATTGTATATGCGGCGTTTAACAGAGCCCCAAACCATTACTATATTCACATATTAAGCGTTGGGCTGCCCCATGTGGTTGAACACCTAATATTCCAAAAATGTCCGTTACAGCCAAACTATTAGAGGCACAAAGTTCATATTGTATATGCAGCGTTATACAGAGGCCCAAAGCATTACTATATCCACATATTAGGCGTTAGACTGCCCTATGTGGTTGAACAGTGAATATTTAAAAAATGTCTATTACAGCCAAGGTATCGTAGGCAGGCAGTTCATATTGTATATGCGGCATTTAACAGAGCCCCAAACCATTACTATATCCACATATTAGGCGTTAGACTACCCTATGTAGTTGAACAGTGAATATTTCAAAAATGTCTATTACAGCCAAGGTATCGTAGGCAGGCAGTTCATATTGTATATGCGGCATTTAACAGAGCCCCAAACCATTACTATATTCACATATTAAGCGTTAGACTGCCCCATGTGGTTGAACAGTGAATATTTCAACAATGACTCTTTTAGCTAAACTATCGTAGGCAGGCAGTTCATATTGTGTATGCGGTGTTATACAGAGCCCCAAACCATTACTATATCGACATATTAGGCGTTAGACTGCCCTATGTGGTTGAACAGTGAATATATCAAAAGTGTCTGTTATAGCCAAACTACCGTAAGCAGGCAGTTCATATTGTGTATGCGGCGTTAAACAGAGCCCAAACCCTTACTATTTCCACATATTAGGCGTTAGACTGCCGTATGTGGTTGAACAGTGAATATTTCAAAAATGTCTATTACAACCAAGGTATCGTAGGCAGGCAGTTCATATTGTATATGCGGCGTTTAACGGAGCCCCAAACCATTACTATATCCACATATTAGGCGTTAGACTGCCCAATGTAGTTGAACAGTGAATATTTCAAAAATGTCTATTACAGCCAAGGTATCGTAGGCAGGCAGTTCATATTGTGCATGCGGCGTTATACAGAGCCCCAAACCATTTCTATATCCACATATTAGGCGTTAGACTGCCCTATGTAGTTGAACAGTGAATATTTCAAAAATGTCTATTACAGCAAACTACCGTAAGCAGGCAGTTCATATTGTGTATGCGGCGTTAAACAGAGCCCCAAACCATTACTATATTCACATAGTAAGCGTTAGACTGCCCCATGTGGTTGAACAGTGAATATTTCAAAAATGTCTATTACGGCCAAGCTATCGTAGGCAGGTAGTTCATATGGTGTATGCGGCGTTAAACAGAGCCCCAAACCATTACTATATTCACATTGTAAGCTTTAGACTGCCCCATGTGGTTGAATAGTGAATATTTCAAAAATGTCTATTACAGCCAAGGTATCTTAGACAGGCAGTTCATATTGTGTATGCGGCGTTTATCAGAGCCCCAAACCATTACTATATTCACATATTAAGCGTTGGGCTGCCCCATGTGGTTGAACACCTAATATTCCAAAAATGTCCGTTACAGCCAAACTATTAGAGGCACAAAGTTCATATTGTATATGCAGCGTTATACAGAGGCCCAAAGCATTACTATATCCACATATTAGGCGTTAGACTGCCCTATGTGGTTGAACAGTGAATATTTCAAAAATGTCTGTTTTAGACAAACTATCGTAGGCAGGCTGTTCATATTGTGTATGCGGGGTTATACAGAGCCCCAAACCATTACTATATACACATATTAGGCGTTAGACTGCCCTATGTGGTTGAACAGTGAATATTTAATAAATGTCTATTACAGCCAAGGTATCGTAGGCAGGCAGTTCATATTGTATATGCGGCATTTAACAGAGCCCCAAACCATTACTATATTCACATATTAAGCGTTAGACTGCCCCATGTGGTTGAACAGTGAATATTTCAACAATGACTCTTTTAGCTAAACTATCGTAGGCAGGCAGTTCATATTGTGTATGCGGTGTTATACAGAGCCCCAAACCATTACTATATCGACATATTAGGCGTTAGACTGCCCTATGTGGTTGAACAGTGAATATATCAAAAGTGTCTGTTATAGCCAAACTACCGTAAGCAGGCAGTTCATATTGTGTATGCGGCGTTAAACAGAGCCCAAACCCTTACTATTTCCACATATTAGGCGTTAGACTGCCGTATGTGGTTGAACAGTGAATATTTCAAAAATGTCTATTACAACCAAGGTATCGTAGGCGGGCAGTTCATATTGTATATGCGGCGTTTAACGGAGCCCCAAACCATTACTATATCCACATATTAGGCGTTAGACTGCCCAATGTAGTTGAACAGTGAATATATCAAAAGTGTCTGTTATAGCCAAACTACCGTAAGCAGGCAGTTCATATTGTGTATGCGGCATTTAACAGAGCCCCAAACCATTACTATATCCACGTATTAGGCGTTAGACTGCCCTATGTAGTTGAACAGTAAATAATTGAAAAATGTCTGTTATAGCCAAACTATCGTAGGCAGGCAGTTCATATTGTGTATGCGGCGTTATACAGAGCCCCAAACCATTACTATATCCACATATTAGGCGTTAGACTGCCCTATGTGGTTGAACAATAAATAATTAAAAAATGTCTGTTATAGCCAAACTATCGTAGGCAGGCAGTTCAAATTGTGTATGCGGCGTTTAACAGAGCCCCAAACCATTACTATATTCACATATTAAGCGTTAGAGTGCCCCATGTGGTTGAACAGTGAATATTTCAAAAATAACTGTTTTAGCCAAACTATCGTAGGCAGGTTGTTCATATTGTGTATGCGGGGTTATACAGAGCCCCAAACACTTACTATATCCACATATTAGGGGTTAGACTGCCCTATGTTGTTGAACAGTGAATATTTCAAAAATGTCTATTACAGCCAAGGCATCGTAGGCAGGCAGTTCATATTGTGTATGCGGGGTTATACAGAGCCCCAAACCATTACTATATCCACATATTAGGCGTTAGACTGCCCTATGTAGTTGAACAGTAAATAATTGAAAAATGTCTGTTTTAGCCAAACTATCGTAGGCAGGCTGTTCATATTGTGTATGCGGGGTTATACAGAGCCCCAAACCATTACTATATCCACATATTAGGGGTTAGACTGCCCTATGTTGTTGAACAGTGAATATTTCAAAAATGTCTATTACAGCCAAGGCATCGTAGGCAGGCAGTTCATATTGTGTATGCGGGGTTATACAGAGCCCCAAACCATTACTATATCCACATATTAGGCGTTAGACTGCCCTATGTTGTTGAACAGTGAATATTTCAAAAATGACTATTACAGCCAAGGTATCGTAGGCAGGCAGTTCATATTGTGTATGCGGCGTTTAACAGAGCCCCAAACCATTACTATATTCACATATTAAGCGTTAGACTGCCCCATGTGGTTGAACAGTGAATATTTCAAAAATGTCTGTTTTAGCCAAACTATCGTAGGCAGGCTGTTCATATTGTGTATGCGGGGTTATACAGAGCCCCAAACCATTACTATATCCACATATTAGGCGTTAGACTGCCCTATGTTGTTGAACAGTGAATATTTCAAAAATGTCTATTACAGCCAAGGTATCGTAGGCAGGCAGTTCATATTATGTATGCGGCATTTAACAGAGCCCCAAACCATTACTATATCCACATATTAGGCGTTAGGCTGCCCTAGGTGGTTGAACAGTGGATTTTTCAAAAGTGTCTGTTATAGCCAAACTACAGTAAGCAGGCAGTTCATATTGTGTATGCGGTGTTATACAGAGCCCCAAACCATTACTATATCCACATATTAGGCGTTAGACTGCCCTATGTAGTTGAACAGTAAATAATTGAAAAATGTCTGTTATAGCCAAACTATCGTAGGCAGGCAGTTCATATTGTGTATGCGGCGTTATACAGAGCCCCAAACCATTACTATATTCACATATTAAGCGTTAGACTGCCCTATGTAGTTGAACAATAAATAATTAAAAAATGTCTGTTATAGCCAAACTATCGTAGGCAGGCAGTTCATATTGTGTATGCGGTGTTATACAGAGCCCCAAACCATTACTATATCGACATATTAGGCGTTAGACTGCCCTATGTGGTTGAACAGTGAATATTTCAAAAGTGTCTGTTTTAGCCAAACTATCGTAGGCAGGCTGTTCATATTTTGTATGCGGCGTTATACAGAGCCCCAAACCATTACTATATCCACATATTAGGCGTTAGACTGCCCTATGTGGTTGAACAATAAATAATTAAAAAATGTCTGTTATAGCCAAACTATCGTAGGGAGGCAGTTCATATTGTGTATGCGGCGTTTAACAGAGCCCCAAACCATTACTATATTCACATATTAAGCGTTAGACTGCCCTATGTAGTTGAACAATAAATAATTAAAAAATGTCTGTTATAGCCAAACTATCGTAGGCAGGCAGTTCATATTTTGTATGCGGCGTTATACAGAGCCCCAAACCATTACTATATCCACATATTAGGCGTTAGACTGCCCTATGTAGTTGAACAATAAATAATTAAAAAATGTCTGTTATAGCCAGACTATCGTAGGCAGGCAGTTCATATTGTATATGCGGGGTTATACAGAGCCCCAAACCATTACTATATCCACATATTAGGCGTTAGACTGCCCTACGTGGTTGAACAGTGAATATTTCAAAAGTGTCTGTTATAGCCAAACTACCGTAAGCAGGCAGTTCATATTATGTATGCGGCGTTAAACAGAGCCCCAAACCCTTACTATTTCCACATATTAGGCGTTAGACTGCCGTATGTGGTTAAACAGTGAATATTTCAAAAATGTCTATTACAGCCAAGGTATCGTAGGCAGGCAGTTCATATTGTATATGCGGCGTTTAACGGAGCCCCAAACCATTACTATATCCACATATTAGGCGTTAGACTGCCCAATGTAGTTGAACAGTGAATATTTCAAAAATGTCTATTACAGCCAAGGTATCGTAGGCAGGCAGTTCATATTGTGTATGCTGCGTTATACAGAGCCCCAAACCATTACTATATCCACATATTAGGCGTTAGGTTGCCTTATGTGGTTGTACAGTGAATATTTCAAAAATGTCTGTTTTAGCCAAACTATCGTAGGCAGGCTGTTCATATTGTGTATGCGGGGTTAAACAGAGCCCCAAACCATTACTATATTCACATATTAGGCGTTAGACTGCCCCATGTGGTTGAACAGTGAATATTTCAAAAATGTCTGTTTTAGCCAAATTATCGTAGGCAGGCTGTTCATATTGTGTATGCGGGATTATACAGAGCCCCAAACCATTTCTATATCCACATATTAGGCGTTAGACTGCCCTATGTAGTTGAACAGTGAATATTTCAAAAATGTCTATTACAGCCAAGGTATCGTAGGCAGGTAGTTCATATTGTGTATGCGGCGTTAAACAGAGCCCCAAACCATTACTATATTCACATATTAAGCGTTGGGCTGCCCCATGTGGTTGAACACCTAATATTCCAAAAATGTCCGTTACAGCCAAACTATTAGAGGCACAAAGTTCATATTGTATATGCAGCGTTATACAGAGCCCCAAACCATTACTATATCCACATATTAGGCGTTAGACTGTCCTATGTGGTTGAACAATAAATAATTAAAAAATGTCTGTTATAGAAAAACTATCGTAGGCAGGCAGTTCATATTGTGTATGCGGCGTTTAACAGAGCCCCAAACCATTACTATATTCACATATTAAGCGTTAGACTGCCCTATGTAGTTGAACAATAAATAATTAAAAAATGTCTGTTATAGCCAAACTATTGTAGGCAGGCAGTTCATATTGTGTATGCGGTGTTATACAGAGCCCCAAACCATTACTATATCGACATATTAGGCGTTAGACTGCCCTATGTGGTTGAACAGTGAATATTTCAAAAGTGTCTGTTTTAGCCAAACTATCGTAGGCAGGCTGTTCATATTTTGTATGCGGCGTTATACAGAGCCCCAAACCATTACTATATCCACATATTAGGCGTTAGACTGCCCTATGTGGTTGAACAATAAATAATTAAAAAATGTCTGTTATAGCCAAACTATCGTAGGGAGGCAGTTCATATTGTGTATGCGGCGTTTAACAGAGCCCCAAACCATTACTATATTCACATATTAAGCGTTAGACTGCCCTATGTAGTTGAACAATAAATAATTAAAAAATGTCTGTTATAGCCAAACTATCGTAGGCAGGCAGTTCATATTTTGTATGCGGCGTTATACAGAGCCCCAAACCATTACTATATCCACATATTAGGGGTTAGACTGCCCTATGTTGTTGAACAGTGAATATTTCAAAAATGTCTATTACAGCCAAGGTATCGTAGGCAGGCAGTTCATATTGTGTATGCGGGGTTATACAGAGCCCCAAACCATTACTATATCCACATATTAGGGGTTAGACTGCCCTATGTTGTTGAACAGTGAATATTTCAAAAATGTCTATTACAGCCAAGGTATCGTAGGCAGGCAGTTCATATTGTGTATGCGGCGTTTAACAGAGCCCCAAACCATTACTATATCCACATATTAGGCGTTAGACTGCCGTATGTAGTTGAACAGTAAATAATTGAAAAATGTCTGTTATAGCCAAACTATCGTAGGCAGGCAGTTCATATTTTGTATGCAGCGTTATACAGAGCCCCAAACCATTACTATATCCACATATTAGGCGTTAGACTGCCCTATGTGGTTGAACAATAAATAATTAAAAAATGTCTGTTATAGCCAAACTGTCGTAGGCAGGCAGTTCATATTGTGTATGCGGCGTTTAACAGAGCCCCAAACCATTACTATATTCACATAATTAGCGTTAGACTGCCCTATGTAGTTGAACAATAAATAATTAAAAAATGTCTGTTATAGCCAAACTATCGTAGACAGGCAGTTCATATTGTGTATGCGGTGTTATACAGAGCCCCAAACCATTACTATATCGACATATTAGGCGTTAGACTGCCCTATGTGGTTGAACAGTGAATATTTCAAAAGTGTCTGTTTTAGCCAAACTATCGTAGGCAGGCTGTTCATATTTTGTATGCGGCGTTATACAGAGCCCCAATCCATTACTATATCCACATATTAGGCGTTAGACTGCCCTATGTGGTTGAACAATAAATAATTAAAAAATGTCTGTTATAGCCAAACTATCGTAGGCAGGCAGTTCATATTTTGTATGCGGCGTTATACAGAGCCCCAAACCATTACTATATCCACATATTAGGCGTTAGACTGCCCTATGTAGTTGAACAATAAATAATTAAAAAATGTCTGTTATAGCCAGACTATCGTAGGCAGGCAGTTCATATTGTGTATGCGGGGTTATACAGAGCCCCAAACCATTACTATATCCACATATTAGGCGTTAGACTGCCCTACGTGGTTGAACAGTGAATATTTCAAAAGTGTCTGTTATAGCCAAACTACCGTAAGCAGGCAGTTCATATTGTGTATGCGGCGTTAAACAGAGCCCCAAACCCTTACTATTTCCACATATTAGGCGTTAGACTGCCGTATGTGGTTGAACAGTGAATATTTCAAAAATGTCTATTACAGCCAAGGTATCGTAGGCAGGCAGTTCATATTGTATATGCGGCGTTTAACGGAGCCCCAAACCATTACTATATCCACATATTAGGCGTTAGACTGCCCAATGTAGTTGAACAGTGAATATTTCAAAAATGTCTATTACAGCCAAGGTATCGTAGGCAGGCAGTTCATATTGTGTATGCGGCGTTATACAGAGCCCCAAACCATTACTATATCCACATATTAGGCGTTAGACTGCCTTATGTGGTTGTACAGTGAATATTTCAAAAATGTCTGTTTTAGCCAAACTATCGTAGGCAGGCTGTTCATATTGTGTATGCGGGGTTAAACAAAGCCCCAAACCATTACTATATCCACATATTAGGCGTTAGACTGCCCCATGTGGTTGAACAGTGAATATTTCAAAAATGTCTGTTTTAGCCAAATTATCGTAGGCAGGCTGTTCATATTGTGTATGCGGGATTATACAGAGCCCCAAACCATTTCTATATCCACATATTAGGCGTTAGACTGCCCTATGTAGTTGAACAGTGAATATTTCAAAAATGTCTATTACAGCCAAGGTATCGTAGGCAGGTAGTTCATATTGTGTATGCGGCGTTAAACAGAGCCCCAAACCATTACTATATTCACATATTAAGCGTTGGGCTGCCCCATGTGGTTGAACACCTAATATTCCAAAAATGTCCGTTACAGCCAAACTATTAGAGGCACAAAGTTCATATTGTATATGCAGCGTTATACAGAGCCCCAAACCATTACTATATCCACATATTAGGCGTTAGACTGCCCTATGTGGTTGAACAATAAATAATTAAAAAATGTCTGTTATAGCCAAATTATCGTAGGCAGGCAGTTCATATTGTGTATGCGGCGTTTAACAGAGCCCCAAACCATTACTATATTCACATATTAAGCGTTAGACTGCCCCATGTGGTTGAACAGTGAATATTTCAACAATGACTCTTTTAGCTAAACTATCGTAGGCAGGCAGTTCATATTGTGTATGCGGTGTTATACAGAGCCCCAAACCATTACTATATCGACATATTAGGCGTTAGACTGCCCTATGTGGTTGAACAGTGAATATATCAAAAGTGTCTGTTATAGCCAAACTACCGTAAGCAGGCAGTTCATATTGTGTATGCGGCGTTAAACAGAGCCCAAACCCTTACTATTTCCACATATTAGGCGTTAGACTGCCGTATGTGGTTGAACAGTGAATATTTCAAAAATGTCTATTACAACCAAGGTATCGTAGGCGGGCAGTTCATATTGTATATGCGGCGTTTAACGGAGCCCCAAACCATTACTATATCCACATATTAGGCGTTAGACTGCCCAATGTAGTTGAACAGTGAATATATCAAAAGTGTCTGTTATAGCCAAACTACCGTAAGCAGGCAGTTCATATTGTGTATGCGGCATTTAACAGAGCCCCAAACCATTACTATATCCACATATTAGGCGTTAGGCTGCCCTAGGTGGTTGAACAGTGGATATTTCAAAAGTGTCTGTTATAGCCAAACTACCGTAAGCAGGCAGTTCATATTGTGTATGCGGCGTTATACAGAGCCCCAAACCATTACTATATCCACGTATTAGGCGTTAGACTGCCCTATGTAGTTGAACAGTAAATAATTGAAAAATGTCTGTTATAGCCAAACTATCGTAGGCAGGCAGTTCATATTGTGTATGCGGCGTTATACAGAGCCCCAAACCATTACTATATCCACATATTAGGCGTTAGACTGCCCTATGTGGTTGAACAATAAATAATTAAAAAATGTCTGTTATAGCCAAACTATCGTAGGCAGGCAGTTCAAATTGTGTATGCGGCGTTTAACAGAGCCCCAAACCATTACTATATTCACATATTAAGCGTTAGAGTGCCCCATGTGGTTGAACAGTGAATATTTCAAAAATAACTGTTTTAGCCAAACTATCGTAGGCAGGTTGTTCATATTGTGTATGCGGGGTTATACAGAGCCCCAAACACTTACTATATCCACATATTAGGGGTTAGACTGCCCTATGTTGTTGAACAGTGAATATTTCAAAAATGTCTATTACAGCCAAGGCATCGTAGGCAGGCAGTTCATATTGTGTATGCGGGGTTATACCGAGCCCCAAACCATTACTATATCCACATATTAGGCGTTAGACTGCCCTATGTAGTTGAACAGTAAATAATTGAAAAATGTCTGTTTTAGCCAAACTATCGTAGGCAGGCTGTTCATATTGTGTATGCGGCGTTTAACAGAGCCCCAAACCATTACTATATCCACATATTAGGCGTTAGACTGCCCTATGTTGTTGAACAGTGAATATTTCAAAAATGTCTATTACAGCCAAGGTATCGTAGGCAGGCAGTTCATATTATGTATGCGGCATTTAACAGAGCCCCAAACCATTACTATATCCACATATTAGGCGTTAGGCTGCCCTAGGTGGTTGAACAGTGGATTTTTCAAAAGTGTCTGTTATAGCCAAACTACAGTAAGCAGGCAGTTCATATTGTGTATGCGGTGTTATACAGAGCCCCAAACCATTACTATATCCACATATTAGGCGTTAGACTGCCCTATGTAGTTGAACAGTAAATAATTGAAAAATGTCTGTTATAGCCAAACTATCGTAGGCAGGCAGTTCATATTGTGTATGCGGCGTTATACAGAGCCCCAAACCATTACTATATTCACATATTAAGCGTTAGACTGCCCTATGTAGTTGAACAATAAATAATTAAAAAATGTCTGTTATAGCCAAACTATCGTAGGCAGGCAGTTCATATTGTGTATGCGGTGTTATACAGAGCCCCAAACCATTACTATATCGACATATTAGGCGTTAGACTGCCCTATGTGGTTGAACAGTGAATATTTCAAAAGTGTCTGTTTTAGCCAAACTATCGTAGGCAGGCTGTTCATATTTTGTATGCGGCGTTATACAGAGCCCCAAACCATTACTATATCCACATATTAGGCGTTAGACTGCCCTATGTGGTTGAACAATAAATAATTAAAAAATGTCTGTTATAGCCAAACTATCGTAGGGAGGCAGTTCATATTGTGTATGCGGCGTTTAACAGAGCCCCAAACCATTACTATATTCACATATTAAGCGTTAGACTGCCCTATGTAGTTGAACAATAAATAATTAAAAAATGTCTGTTATAGCCAAACTATCGTAGGCAGGCAGTTCATATTTTGTATGCGGCGTTATACAGAGCCCCAAACCATTACTATATCCACATATTAGGCGTTAGACTGCCCTATGTAGTTGAACAATAAATAATTAAAAAATGTCTGTTATAGCCAGACTATCGTAGGCAGGCAGTTCATATTGTATATGCGGGGTTATACAGAGCCCCAAACCATTACTATATCCACATATTAGGCGTTAGACTGCCCTACGTGGTTGAACAGTGAATATTTCAAAAGTGTCTGTTATAGCCAAACTACCGTAAGCAGGCAGTTCATATTATGTATGCGGCGTTAAACAGAGCCCCAAACCCTTACTATTTCCACATATTAGGCGTTAGACTGCCGTATGTGGTTGAACAGTGAATATTTCAAAAATGTCTATTACAGCCAAGGTATCGTAGGCAGGCAGTTCATATTGTATATGCGGCGTTTAACGGAGCCCCAAACCATTACTATATCCACATATTAGGCGTTAGACTGCCCAATGTAGTTGAACAGTGAATATTTCAAAAATGTCTATTACAGCCAAGGTATCGTAGGCAGGCAGTTCATATTGTGTATGCTGCGTTATACAGAGCCCCAAACCATTACTATATCCACATATTAGGCGTTAGGTTGCCTTATGTGGTTGTACAGTGAATATTTCAAAAATGTCTGTTTTAGCCAAACTATCGTAGGCAGGCTGTTCATATTGTGTATGCGGGGTTAAACAGAGCCCCAAACCATTACTATATTCACATATTAGGCGTTAGACTGCCCCATGTGGTTGAACAGTGAATATTTCAAAAATGTCTGTTTTAGCCAAATTATCGTAGGCAGGCTGTTCATATTGTGTATGCGGGATTATACAGAGCCCCAAACCATTTCTATATCCACATATTAGGCGTTAGACTGCCCTATGTAGTTGAACAGTGAATATTTCAAAAATGTCTATTACAGCCAAGGTATCGTAGGCAGGTAGTTCATATTGTGTATGCGGCGTTAAACAGAGCCCCAAACCATTACTATATTCACATATTAAGCGTTGGGCTGCCCCATGTGGTTGAACACCTAATATTCCAAAAATGTCCGTTACAGCCAAACTATTAGAGGCACAAAGTTCATATTGTATATGCAGCGTTATACAGAGCCCCAAACCATTACTATATCCACATATTAGGCGTTAGACTGTCCTATGTGGTTGAACAATAAATAATTAAAAAATGTCTGTTATAGAAAAACTATCGTAGGCAGGCAGTTCATATTGTGTATGCGGCGTTTAACAGAGCCCCAAACCATTACTATATTCACATATTAAGCGTTAGACTGCCCTATGTAGTTGAACAATAAATAATTAAAAAATGTCTGTTATAGCCAAACTATTGTAGGCAGGCAGTTCATATTGTGTATGCGGTGTTATACAGAGCCCCAAACCATTACTATATCGACATATTAGGCGTTAGACTGCCCTATGTGGTTGAACAGTGAATATTTCAAAAGTGTCTGTTTTAGCCAAACTATCGTAGGCAGGCTGTTCATATTTTGTATGCGGCGTTATACAGAGCCCCAAACCATTACTATATCCACATATTAGGCGTTAGACTGCCCTATGTGGTTGAACAATAAATAATTAAAAAATGTCTGTTATAGCCAAACTATCGTAGGGAGGCAGTTCATATTGTGTATGCGGCGTTTAACAGAGCCCCAAACCATTACTATATTCACATATTAAGCGTTAGACTGCCCTATGTAGTTGAACAATAAATAATTAAAAAATGTCTGTTATAGCCAAACTATCGTAGGCAGGCAGTTCATATTTTGTATGCGGCGTTATACAGAGCCCCAAACCATTACTATATCCACATATTAGGGGTTAGACTGCCCTATGTTGTTGAACAGTGAATATTTCAAAAATGTCTATTACAGCCAAGGTATCGTAGGCAGGCAGTTCATATTGTGTATGCGGGGTTATACAGAGCCCCAAACCATTACTATATCCACATATTAGGGGTTAGACTGCCCTATGTTGTTGAACAGTGAATATTTCAAAAATGTCTATTACAGCCAAGGTATCGTAGGCAGGCAGTTCATATTGTGTATGCGGCGTTTAACAGAGCCCCAAACCATTACTATATCCACATATTAGGCGTTAGACTGCCCTATGTAGTTGAACAGTAAATAATTGAAAAATGTCTGTTATAGCCAAACTATCGTAGGCAGGCAGTTCATATTTTGTATGCAGCGTTATACAGAGCCCCAAACCATTACTATATCCACATATTAGGCGTTAGACTGCCCTATGTGGTTGAACAATAAATAATTAAAAAATGTCTGTTATAGCCAAACTGTCGTAGGCAGGCAGTTCATATTGTGTATGCGGCGTTTAACAGAGCCCCAAACCATTACTATATTCACATAATTAGCGTTAGACTGCCCTATGTAGTTGAACAATAAATAATTAAAAAATGTCTGTTGTAGCCAAACTATCGTAGACAGGCAGTTCATATTGTGTATGCGGTGTTATACAGAGCCCCAAACCATTACTATATCGTCATATTAGGCGTTAGACTGCCCTATGTGGTTGAACAGTGAATATTTCAAAAGTGTCTGTTTTAGCCAAACTATCGTAGGCAGGCTGTTCATATTTTGTATGCGGCGTTATACAGAGCCCCAATCCATTACTATATCCACATATTAGGCGTTAGACTGCCCTATGTGGTTGAACAATAAATAATTAAAAAATGTCTGTTATAGCCAAACTATCGTAGGCAGGCAGTTCATATTTTGTATGCGGCGTTATACAGAGCCCCAAACCATTACTATATCCACATATTAGGCGTTAGACTGCCCTATGTAGTTGAACAATAAATAATTAAAAAATGTCTGTTATAGCCAGACTATCGTAGGCAGGCAGTTCATATTGTGTATGCGGGGTTATACAGAGCCCCAAACCATTACTATATCCACATATTAGGCGTTAGACTGCCCTACGTGGTTGAACAGTGAATATTTCAAAAGTGTCTGTTATAGCCAAACTACCGTAAGCAGGCAGTTCATATTGTGTATGCGGCGTTAAACAGAGCCCCAAACCCTTACTATTTCCACATATTAGGCGTTAGACTGCCGTATGTGGTTGAACAGTGAATATTTCAAAAATGTCTATTACAGCCAAGGTATCGTAGGCAGGCAGTTCATATTGTATATGCGGCGTTTAACGGAGCCCCAAACCATTACTATATCCACATATTAGGCGTTAGACTGCCCAATGTAGTTGAACAGTGAATATTTCAAAAATGTCTATTACAGCCAAGGTATCGTAGGCAGGCAGTTCATATTGTGTATGCGGCGTTATACAGAGCCCCAAACCATTACTATATCCACATATTAGGCGTTAGACTGCCTTATGTGGTTGTACAGTGAATATTTCAAAAATGTCTGTTTTAGCCAAACTATCGTAGGCAGGCTGTTCATATTGTGTATGCGGGGTTAAACAAAGCCCCAAACCATTACTATATCCACATATTAGGCGTTAGACTGCCCCATGTGGTTGAACAGTGAATATTTCAAAAATGTCTGTTTTAGCCAAATTATCGTAGGCAGGCTGTTCATATTGTGTATGCGGGATTATACAGAGCCCCAAACCATTTCTATATCCACATATTAGGCGTTAGACTGCCCTATGTAGTTGAACAGTGAATATTTCAAAAATGTCTATTACAGCCAAGGTATCGTAGGCAGGTAGTTCATATTGTGTATGCGGCGTTAAACAGAGCCCCAAACCATTACTATATTCACATATTAAGCGTTGGGCTGCCCCATGTGGTTGAACACCTAATATTCCAAAAATGTCCGTTACAGCCAAACTATTAGAGGCACAAAGTTCATATTGTATATGCAGCGTTATACAGAGCCCCAAACCATTACTATATCCACATATTAGGCGTTAGACTGCCCTATGTGGTTGAACAATAAATAATTAAAAAATGTCTGTTATAGCCAAATTATCGTAGGCAGGCAGTTCATATTGTGTATGCGGCGTTTAACAGAGCCCCAAACCATTACTATATTCACATATTAAGCGTTAGACTGCCCTATGTAGTTGAACAATAAATAATTAAAAAATGTCTGTTATAGCCAAACTATCGTAGGCAGGCAGTTCATATTGTGTATGCGGTGATATACAGAGCCCCAAACCATTACTATATCGACATATTAGGCGTTAGACTGCCCTATGTGGTTGAACAGTGAATATTTCAAAAGTGTCTGTTTTAGCCAAACTATCGTAGGCAGGCTGTTAATATTTTGTATGCGGCGTTATACAGAGCCCCAAACCATTACTATATCCACATATTAGGCGTTAGACTGCCCTATGTGGTTGAACAATAAATAATTAAAAAATGTCTGTTATAGCCAAACTATCGTAGGGAGGCAGTTCATATTGTGTATGCGGCGTTTAACAGAGCCCCAAACCATTACTATATTCACATATTAAGCGTTAGACTGCCCTATGTAGTTGAACAATAAATAATTAAAAAATGTCTGTTATAGCCAAACTATCGTAGGCAGGCAGTTCATATTTTGTATGCGGCGTTATACAGAGCCCCAAACCATTACTATATCCACATATTAGGCGTTAGACTGCCCTATGTAGTTGAACAATAAATAATTAAAAAATGTCTGTTATAGCCAGACTATCGTAGGCAGGCAGTTCATATTGTGTATGCGGGGTTATACAGAGCCCCAAACCATTACTATATCCACATATTAGGCGTTAGACTGCCCTACGTGGTTGAACAGTAAATATTTCAAAAGTGTCTGTTATAGCCAAACTACCGTAAGCAGGCAGTTCATATTGTGTATGCGGCGTTAAACAGAGCCCCAAACCCTTACTATTTCCACATATTAGGCGTTAGACTGCCCTATGTTGTTGAACAGTGAATATTTCAAAAATGTCTATTACAGCCAAGGTATCGTAGGCAGGCAGTTCATATTGTGTATGCGGCATTTAACAGAGCCCCAAACCATTACTATATCCACATATTAGGCGTTAGGCTGCCCTAGGTGGTTGAACAGTGGATTTTTCAAAAGTGTCTGTTATAGCCAAACTACAGTAAGCAGGCAGTTCATATTGTGTATGCGGCGTTATACAGAGCCCCAAACCATTACTATATCCACATATTAGGCGTTAGACTGCCCTATGTGGTTGAACAATAAATAATTAAAAAATGTCTGTTATAGCCAAACTATCGTAGGCAGGCAGTTCATATTGTGTATGCGGCGTTTAACAGAGCCCCAAACCATTACTATATTCACATATTAAGCGTTAGACTGCCCCATGTGGTTGAACAGTGAATATTTCAAAAATGTCTGTTTTAGACAAACTATCGTAGGCAGGCTGTTTATATTGTGTATGCGGGGTTATACAGAGCCCCAAACCATTACTATATCCACATATTAGGGGTTAGACTGCCCTATGTTGTTGAACAGTGAATATTTCAAAAATATCTATTACAGCCAAGGTATCGTAGGCAGGCAGTTCATATTGTGTATGCGGCGTTTAACAGAGCCCCAAACCATTACTATATCCACATATTAGGCGTTAGACTGCCCTATGTAGTTGAACAGTAAATAATTGAAAAATGTCTGTTATAGCCAAACTATCGTAGGCAGGCAGTTCATATTTTGTATGCAGCGTTATACAGAGCCCCAAACCATTACTATATCCACATATTAGGCGTTAGACTGCCCTATGTGGTTGAACAATAAATAATTAAAAAATGTCTGTTATAGCCAAACTGTCGTAGGCAGGCAGTTCATATTGTGTATGCGGCGTTTAACAGAGCCCCAAACCATTACTATATTCACATAATTAGCGTTAGACTGCCCTATGTAGTTGAACAATAAATAATTAAAAAATGTCTGTTATAGCCAAACTATCGTAGGCAGGCAGTTCATATTGTGTATGCGGTGTTTTACAGAGCCCCAAACCATTACTATATCGACATATTAGGCGTTAGACTGCCCTATGTAGTTGAACAGTGAATATTTCAAAAGTGTCTGTTTTAGCCAAACTATCGTAGGCAGGCTGTTCATATTTTGTATGCGGCGTTATACAGAGCCCCAAACCATTACTATATCCACATATTAGGCGTTAGACTGCCCTATGTGGTTGAACAATAAATAATTAAAAAATGTCTGTTATAGCCAAACTATCGTAGGGAGGCAGTTCATATTGTGTATGCGGCGTTTAACAGAGCCCCAAACCATTACTATATTTACATATTAAGCGTTAGACTGCCCTATGTAGTTGAACAATAAATAATTAAAAAATGTCTGTTATAGCCAAACTATCGTAGGCAGGCAGTTCATATTTTGTATGCGGCGTTATACAGAGCCCCAAACCATTACTATATCCACATATTAGGCGTTAGACTGCCCTATGTAGTTGAACAATAAATAATTAAAAAATGTCTGTTATAGCCAGACTATCGTAGGCAGGCAGTTCATATTGTGTATGCGGGGTTATACAGAGCCCCAAACCATTACTATATCCACATATTAGGCGTTAGACTGCCCTACGTGGTTGAACAGTAAATATTTCAAAAGTGTCTGTTATAGCCAAACTACCGTAAGCAGGCAGTTCATATTGTGTATGCGGCGTTAAACAGAGCCCCAAACCCTTACTATTTCCACATATTAGGCGTTAGACTGCCCTATGTTGTTGAACAGTGAATATTTCAAAAATGTCTATTACAGCCAAGGTATCGTAGGCAGGCAGTTCATATTGTGTATGCGGCATTTAACAGAGCCCCAAACCATTACTATATCCACATATTAGGCGTTAGGCTGCCCTAGGTGGTTGAACAGTGGATTTTTCAAAAGTGTCTGTTATAGCCAAACTACAGTAAGCAGGCAGTTCATATTGTGTATGCGGCGTTATACAGAGCCCCAAACCATTACTATATCCACATATTAGGCGTTAGACTGCCCTATGTGGTTGAACAATAAATAATTAAAAAATGTCTGTTATAGCCAAACTATCGTAGGCAGGCAGTTCATATTGTGTATGCGGCGTTTAACAGAGCCCCAAACCATTACTATATTCACATATTAAGCGTTAGACTGCCCCATGTGGTTGAACAGAGAATATTTCAAAAATGTCTGTTTTAGACAAACTATCGTAGGCAGGCTGTTTATATTGTGTATGCGGGGTTATACAGAGCCCCAAACCATTACTATATCCACATATTAGGGGTTAGACTGCCCTATGTTGTTGAACAGTGAATATTTCAAAAATGTCTATTACAGCCAAGGTATCGTAGGCAGGCAGTTCATATTGTGTATGCGGCGTTTAACAGAGCCCCAAACCATTACTATATCCACATATTAGGCGTTAGACTGCCCTATGTGGTTGAACAATAAATAATTAAAAAATGTCTGTTATAGCCAAACTGTCGTAGGCAGGCAGTTCATATTGTGTATGCGGCGTTTAACAGAGCCCCAAACCATTACTATATTCACATAATTAGCGTTAGACTGCCCTATGTAGTTGAACAATAAATAATTAAAAAATGTCTGTTATAGCCAAACTATCGTAGGCAGGCAGTTCATATTGTGTATGCGGTGTTATACAGAGCCCCAAACCATTACTATATCGACATATTAGGCGTTAGACTGCCCTATGTGGTTGAACAGTGAATATTTCAAAAGTGTCTGTTTTAGCCAAACTATCGTAGGCAGGCTGTTCATATTTTGTATGCGGCGTTATACAGAGCCCCAAACCATTACTATATCCACATATTAGGCGTTAGACTGCCCTATGTGGTTGAACAATAAATAATTAAAAAATGTCTGTTATAGCCAAACTATCGTAGGGAGGCAGTTCATATTGTGTATGCGGCGTTTAACAGAGCCCCAAACCATTACTATATTCACATATTAAGCGTTAGACTGCCCTATGTAGTTGAACAATAAATAATTAAAAAATGTCTGTTATAGCCAAACTATCGTAGGCAGGCAGTTCATATTTTGTATGCGGCGTTATACAGAGCCCCAAACCATTACTATATCCACATATAAGGCGTTAGACTGCCCTATGTAGTTGAACAATAAATAATTAAAAAATGTCTGTTATAGCCAGACTATCGTAGGCAGGCAGTTCATATTGTGTATGCGGGGTTATACAGAGCCCCAAACCATTACTATATCCACATATTAGGCGTTAGACTGCCCTACGTGGTTGAACAGTAAATATTTCAAAAGTGTCTGTTATAGCCAAACTACCGTAAGCAGGCAGTTCATATTGTGTATGCGGCGTTTAACGGAGCCCCAAACCATTACTATATCCACATATTAGGCGTTAGACTGCCCAATGTAGTTGAACAGTGAATATTTCAAAAATGTCTATTACAGCCAAGGTATCGTAGGCAGGCAGTTCATATTGTGTATGCGGCGTTATACAGAGCCCCAAACCATTACTATATCCACATATTAGGCGTTAGACTGCCTTATGTGGTTGTACAGTGAATATTTCAAAAATGTCTGTTTTAGCCAAACTATCGTAGGCAGGCTGTTCATATTGTGTATGCGGGGTTAAACAAAGCCCCAAAGCATTACTATATCCACATATTAGGCGTTAGACTGCCCCATGTGGTTGAACAGTGAATATTTCAAAAATGTCTGTTTTAGCCAAATTATCGTAGGCAGGCTGTTCATATTGTGTATGCGGGATTATACAGAGCCCCAAACCATTTCTATATCCACATATTAGGCGTTAGACTGCCCTATGTAGTTGAACAGTGAATATTTCAAAAATGTCTATTACAGCCAAGGTATCGTAGGCAGGTAGTTCATATTGTGTATGCGGCGTTAAACAGAGCCCCAAACCATTACTATATTCACATATTAAGCGTTGGGCTGCCCCATGTGGTTGAACACCTAATATTCCAAAAATGTCCGTTACAGCCAAACTATTAGAGGCACAAAGTTCATATTGTATATGCAGCGTTATACAGAGCCCCAAACCATTACTATATCCACATATTAGGCGTTAGACTGCCCTATGTGGTTGAACAATAAATAATTAAAAAATGTCTGTTATAGCCAAACTATCGTAGGCAGGCAGTTCATATTGTGTATGCGGCGTTTAACAGAGCCCCAAACCATTACTATATTCACATATTAAGCGTTAGACTGCCCTATGTAGTTGAACAATAAATAATTAAAAAATGTCTGTTATAGCCAAACTATCGTAGGCAGGCAGTTCATATTGTGTATGCGGCGTTTAACAGAGCCCCAAACCATTACTATATCCACATATTAGGCGTTAGACTGCCCTATGTGGTTGAACAATAAATAATTAAAAAATGTCTGTTATAGCCAAACTGTCGTAGGCAGGCAGTTCATATTGTGTATGCGGCGTTTAACAGAGCCCCAAACCATTACTATATTCACATAATTAGCGTTAGACTGCCCTATGTAGTTGAACAATAAATAATTAAAAAATGTCTGTTATAGCCAAACTATCGTAGGCAGGCAGTTCATATTGTGTATGCGGTGTTATACAGAGCCCCAAACCATTACTATATCGACATATTAGGCGTTAGACTGCCCTATGTGGTTGAACAGTGAATATTTCAAAAGTGTCTGTTTTAGCCAAACTATCGTAGGCAGGCTGTTCATATTTTGTATGCGGCGTTATACAGAGCCCCAAACCATTACTATATCCACATATTAGGCGTTAGACTGCCCTATGTGGTTGAACAATAAATAATTAAAAAATGTCTGTTATAGCCAAACTATCGTAGGGAGGCAGTTCATATTGTGTATGCGGCGTTTAACAGAGCCCCAAACCATTACTATATTCACATATTAAGCGTTAGACTGCCCTATGTAGTTGAACAATTAATAATTAAAAAATGTCTGTTATAGCCAAACTATCGTAGGCAGGCAGTTCATATTTTGTATGCGGCGTTATACAGAGCCCCAAACCATTACTATATCCACATATTAGGCGTTAGACTGCCCTATGTAGTTGAACAATAAATAATTAAAAAATGTCTGTTATAGCCAGACTATCGTAGGCAGGCAGTTCATATTGTGTATGCGGGGTTATACAGAGCCCCAAACCATTACTATATCCACATATTAGGCGTTAGACTGCCCTACGTGGTTGAACAGTGAATATTTCAAAAGTGTCTGTTATAGCCAAACTACCGTAAGCAGGCAGTTCATATTGTGTATGCGGCGTTAAACAGAGCCCCAAACCCTTACTATTTCCACATATTAGGCGTTAGACTGCCGTATGTGGTTGAACAGTGAATATTTCAAAAATGTCTATTACAGCCAAGGTATCGTAGGCAGGCAGTTCATATTGTATATGCGGCGTTTAACGGAGCCCCAAACCATTACTATATCCACATATTAGGCGTTAGACTGCCCAATGTAGTTGAACAGTGAATATTTCAAAAATGTCTATTACAGCCAAGGTATCGTAGGCAGGCAGTTCATATTGTGTATGCGGCGTTATACAGAGCCCCAAACCATTACTATATCCACATATTAGGCGTTAGACTGCCTTATGTGGTTGTACAGTGAATATTTCAAAAATGTCTGTTTTAGCCAAACTATCGTAGGCAGGCTGTTCATATTGTGTATGCGGGGTTAAACAAAGCCCCAAAGCATTACTATATCCACATATTAGGCGTTAGACTGCCCCATGTGGTTGAACAGTGAATATTTCAAAAATGTCTGTTTTAGCCAAATTATCGTAGGCAGGCTGTTCATATTGTGTATGCGGGATTATACAGAGCCCCAAACCATTTCTATATCCACATATTAGGCGTTAGACTGCCCTATGTAGTTGAACAGTGAATATTTCAAAAATGTCTATTACAGCCAAGGTATCGTAGGCAGGTAGTTCATATTGTGTATGCGGCGTTAAACAGAGCCCCAAACCATTACTATATTCACATATTAAGCGTTGGGCTGCCCCATGTGGTTGAACACCTAATATTCCAAAAATGTCCGTTACAGCCAAACTATTAGAGGCACAAAGTTCATATTGTATATGCAGCGTTATACAGAGCCCCAAACCATTACTATATCCACATATTAGGCGTTAGACTGCCCTATGTGGTTGAACAATAAATAATTAAAAAATGTCTGTTATAGCCAAACTATCGTAGGCAGGCAGTTCATATTGTGTATGCGGCGTTTAACAGAGCCCCAAACCATTACTATATTCACATATTAAGCGTTAGACTGCCCTATGTAGTTGAACAATAAATAATTAAAAAATGTCTGTTATAGCCAAACTATCGTAGGCAGGCAGTTCATATTGTGTATGCGGTGTTATACAGAGCCCCAAACCATTACTATATCGACATATTAGGCGTTAGACTGCCCTATGTGGTTGAACAGTGAATATTTCAAAAGTGTCTGTTTTAGCCAATCTATCGTAGGCAGGCTGTTCATATTTTGTATGCGGCGTTATACAGAGCCCCAAACCATTACTATATCCACATATTAGGCGTTAGACTGCCCTATGTGGTTGAACAATAAATAATTAAAAAATGTCTGTTATAGCCAAACTATCGTAGGGAGGCAGTTCATATTGTGTATGCGGCGTTTAACAGAGCCCCAAACCATTACTATATTCACATATTAAGCGTTAGACTGCCCTATGTAGTTGAACAATAAATAATTAAAAAATGTCTGTTATAGCCAAACTATCGTAGGCAGGCAGTTCATATTTTGTATGCGGCGTTATACAGAGCCCCAAACCATTACTATATCCACATATTAGGCGTTAGACTGCCCTATGTAGTTGAACAATAAATAATTAAAAAATGTCTGTTATAGCCAGACTATCGTAGGCAGGCAGTTCATATTGTGTATGCGGGGTTATACAGAGCCCCAAACCATTACTATATCCACATATTAGGCGTTAGACTGCCCTACGTGGTTGAACAGTAAATATTTCAAAAGTGACTGTTATAGCCAAACTACCGTAAGCAGGCAGTTCATATTGTGTATGCGGCGTTAAACAGAGCCCCAAACCCTTACTATTTCCACATATTAGACGTTAGACTGCCGTATGTGGTTGAACAGTGAATATTTCAAAAATGTCTATTACAGCCAAGGTATCGTAGGCAGGCAGTTCATATTGTATATGCGGCGTTTAACGGAGCCCCAAACCATTACTATATCCACATATTAGGCGTTAGACTGCCCAATGTAGTTGAACAGTGAATATTTCAAAAATGTCTATTACAGCCAAGGTATCGTAGGCAGGCAGTTCATATTGTGTATGCGGCGTTATACAGAGCCCCAAACCATTACTATATCCACATATTAGGCGTTAGACTGCCTTATGTGGTTGTACAGTGAATATTTCAAAAATGTCTGTTTTAGCCAAACTATCGTAGGCAGGCTGTTCATATTGTGTATGCGGGGTTAAACAAAGCCCCAAAGCATTACTATATCCACATATTAGGCGTTAGACTGCCCCATGTGGTTGAACAGTGAATATTTCAAAAATGTCTGTTTTAGCCAAATTATCGTAGGCAGGCTGTTCATATTGTGTATGCGGGATTATACAGAGCCCCAAACCATTTCTATATCCACATATTAGGCGTTACACTGCCCTATGTAGTTGAACAGTGAATATTTCAAAAATGTCTATTACAGCCAAGGTATCGTAGGCAGGTAGTTCATATTGTGTATGCGGCGTTAAACAGAGCCCCAAACCATTACTATATTCACATATTAAGCGTTGGGCTGCCCCATGTGGTTGAACACCTAATATTCCAAAAATGTCCGTTACAGCCAAACTATTAGAGGCACAAAGTTCATATTGTATATGCAGCGTTATACAGAGCCCCAAACCATTACTATATCCACATATTAGGCGTTAGACTGCCCTATGTGGTTGAACAATAAATAATTAAAAAATGTCTGTTATAGCCAAACTATCGTAGGCAGGCAGTTCATATTGTGTATGCGGCGTTTAACAGAGCCCCAAACCATTACTATATTCACATATTAAACGTTAGACTGCCCTATGTAGTTGAACAATAAATAATTAAAAAATGTCTGTTATAGCCAAACTATCGTAGGCAGGCAGTTCATATTGTGTATGCGGTGTGATACAGAGCCCCAAACCATTACTATATCGACATATTAGGCGTTAGACTGCCCTATGTGGTTGAACAGTGAATATTTCAAAAGTGTCTGTTTTAGCCAATCTATCGTAGGCAGGCTGTTCATATTTTGTATGCGGCGTTATACAGAGCCCCAAACCATTACTATATCCACATATTAGGCGTTAGACTGCCCTATGTGGTTGAACAATAAATAATTAAAAAATGTCTGTTATAGCCAAACTATCGTAGGGAGGCAGTTCATATTGTGTATGCGGCGTTTAACAGAGCCCCAAACCATTACTATATTCACATATTAAGCGTTAGACTGCCCTATGTAGTTGAACAATTAATAATTAAAAAATGTCTGTTATAGCCAAACTATTGTAGGCAGGCAGTTCATATTTTGTATGCGGCGTTATACAGAGCCCCAAACCATTACTATATCCACATATTAGGCGTTAGACTGCCCTATGTAGTTGAACAATAAATAATTAAAAAATGTCTGTTATAGCCAGACTATCGTAGGCAGGCAGTTCATATTGTGTATGCGGGGTTATACAGAGCCCCAAACCATTACTATATCCACATATTAGGCGTTAGACTGCCCTACGTGGTTGAACAGTAAATATTTCAAAAGTGTCTGTTATAGCCAAACTACCGTAAGCAGGCAGTTCATATTGTGTATGCGGCGTTAAACAGAGCCCCAAACCCTTACTATTTCCACATATTAGACGTTAGACTGCCGTATGTGGTTGAACAGTGAATATTTCAAAAATGTCTATTACAGCCAAGGTATCGTAGGCAGGCAGTTCATATTGTGTATGCGGCGTTATACAGAGCCCCAAACCATTACTATATCCACATATTAGGCGTTAGACTGCCTTATGTGGTTGTACAGTGAATATTTCAAAAATGTCTGTTTTAGCCAAACTATCGTAGGCAGGCTGTTCATATTGTGTATGCGGGGTTAAACAAAGCCCCAAAGCATTACTATATCCACATATTAGGCGTTAGACTGCCCCATGTGGTTGAACAGTGAATATTTCAAAAATGTCTGTTTTAGCCAAATTATCGTAGGCAGGCTGTTCATATTGTGTATGCGGGATTATACAGAGCCCCAAACCATTTCTATATCCACATATTAGGCGTTAGACTGCCCTATGTAGTTGAACAGTGAATATTTCAAAAATGTCTATTACAGCCAAGGTATCGTAGGCAGGTAGTTCATATTGTGTATGCGGCGTTAAACAGAGCCCCAAACCATTACTATATTCACATATTAAGCGTTGGGCTGCCCCATGTGGTTGAACACCTAATATTCCAAAAATGTCCGTTACAGCCAAACTATTAGAGGCACAAAGTTCATATTGTATATGCAGCGTTATACAGAGCCCCAAACCATTACTATATCCACATATTAGGCGTTAGACTGCCCTATGTGGTTGAACAATAAATAATTAAAAAATGTCTGTTATAGCCAAACTATCGTAGGCAGGCAGTTCATATTGTGTATGCGGCGTTTAACAGAGCCCCAAACCATTACTATATTCACATATTAAGCGTTAGACTGCCCTATGTAGTTGAACAATAAATAATTAAAAAATGTCTGTTATAGCCAAACTATCGTAGGCAGGCAGTTCATATTGTGTATGCGGCGTTTAACAGAGCCCCAAACCATTACTATATCCACATATTAGGCGTTAGACTGCCCTATGTGGTTGAACAATAAATAATTAAAAAATGTCTGTTATAGCCAAACTGTCGTAGGCAGGCAGTTCATATTGTGTATGCGGCGTTTAACAGAGCCCCAAACCATTACTATATTCACATAATTAGCGTTAGACTGCCCTATGTAGTTGAACAATAAATAATTAAAAAATGTCTGTTATAGCCAAACTATCGTAGGCAGGCAGTTCATATTGTGTATGCGGTGTTATACAGAGCCCCAAACCATTACTATATCGACATATTAGGCGTTAGACTGCCCTATGTGGTTGAACAGTGAATATTTCAAAAGTGTCTGTTTTAGCCAAACTATCGTAGGCAGGCTGTTCATATTTTGTATGCGGCGTTATACAGAGCCCCAAACCATTACTATATCCACATATTAGGCGTTAGACTGCCCTATGTGGTTGAACAATAAATAATTAAAAAATGTCTGTTATAGCCAAACTATCGTAGGGAGGCAGTTCATATTGTGTATGCGGCGTTTAACAGAGCCCCAAACCATTACTATATTCACATATTAAGCGTTAGACTGCCCTATGTAGTTGAACAATAAATAATTAAAAAATGTCTGTTATAGCCAAACTATCGTAGGCAGGCAGTTCATATTTTGTATGCGGCGTTATACAGAGCCCCAAACCATTACTATATCCACATATTAGGCGTTAGACTGCCCTATGTAGTTGAACAATAAATAATTAAAAAATGTCTGTTATAGCCAGACTATCGTAGGCAGGCAGTTCATATTGTGTATGCGGGGTTATACAGAGCCCCAAACCATTACTATATCCACATATTAGGCGTTAGACTGCCCTACGTGGTTGAACAGTGAATATTTCAAAAGTGTCTGTTATAGCCAAACTACCGTAAGCAGGCAGTTCATATTGTGTATGCGGCGTTAAACAGAGCCCCAAACCCTTACTATTTCCACATATTAGGCGTTAGACTGCCGTATGTGGTTGAACAGTGAATATTTCAAAAATGTCTATTACAGCCAAGGTATCGTAGGCAGGCAGTTCATATTGTATATGCGGCGTTTAACGGAGCCCCAAACCATTACTATATCCACATATTAGGCGTTAGACTGCCCAATGTAGTTGAACAGTGAATATTTCAAAAATGTCTATTACAGCCAAGGTATCGTAGGCAGGCAGTTCATATTGTGTATGCGGCGTTATACAGAGCCCCAAACCATTACTATATCCACATATTAGGCGTTAGACTGCCTTATGTGGTTGTACAGTGAATATTTCAAAAATGTCTGTTTTAGCCAAACTATCGTAGGCAGGCTGTTCATATTGTGTATGCGGGGTTAAACAAAGCCCCAAAGCATTACTATATCCACATATTAGGCGTTAGACTGCCCCATGTGGTTGAACAGTGAATATTTCAAAAATGTCTGTTTTAGCCAAATTATCGTAGGCAGGCTGTTCATATTGTGTATGCGGGATTATACAGAGCCCCAAACCATTTCTATATCCACATATTAGGCGTTAGACTGCCCTATGTAGTTGAACAGTGAATATTTCAAAAATGTCTATTACAGCCAAGGTATCGTAGGCAGGTAGTTCATATTGTGTATGCGGCGTTAAACAGAGCCCCAAACCATTACTATATTCACATATTAAGCGTTGGGCTGCCCCATGTGGTTGAACACCTAATATTCCAAAAATGTCCGTTACAGCCAAACTATTAGAGGCACAAAGTTCATATTGTATATGCAGCGTTATACAGAGCCCCAAACCATTACTATATCCACATATTAGGCGTTAGACTGCCCTATGTGGTTGAACAATAAATAATTAAAAAATGTCTGTTATAGCCAAACTATCGTAGGCAGGCAGTTCATATTGTGTATGCGGCGTTTAACAGAGCCCCAAACCATTACTATATTCACATATTAAGCGTTAGACTGCCCTATGTAGTTGAACAATAAATAATTAAAAAATGTCTGTTATAGCCAAACTATCGTAGGCAGGCAGTTCATATTGTGTATGCGGTGTTATACAGAGCCCCAAACCATTACTATATCGACATATTAGGCGTTAGACTGCCCTATGTGGTTGAACAGTGAATATTTCAAAAGTGTCTGTTTTAGCCAATCTATCGTAGGCAGGCTGTTCATATTTTGTATGCGGCGTTATACAGAGCCCCAAACCATTACTATATCCACATATTAGGCGTTAGACTGCCCTATGTGGTTGAACAATAAATAATTAAAAAATGTCTGTTATAGCCAAACTATCGTAGGGAGGCAGTTCATATTGTGTATGCGGCGTTTAACAGAGCCCCAAACCATTACTATATTCACATATTAAGCGTTAGACTGCCCTATGTAGTTGAACAATAAATAATTAAAAAATGTCTGTTATAGCCAAACTATCGTAGGCAGGCAGTTCATATTTTGTATGCGGCGTTATACAGAGCCCCAAACCATTACTATATCCACATATTAGGCGTTAGACTGCCCTATGTAGTTGAACAATAAATAATTAAAAAATGTCTGTTATAGCCAGACTATCGTAGGCAGGCAGTTCATATTGTGTATGCGGGGTTATACAGAGCCCCAAACCATTACTATATCCACATATTAGGCGTTAGACTGCCCTACGTGGTTGAACAGTAAATATTTCAAAAGTGACTGTTATAGCCAAACTACCGTAAGCAGGCAGTTCATATTGTGTATGCGGCGTTAAACAGAGCCCCAAACCCTTACTATTTCCACATATTAGACGTTAGACTGCCGTATGTGGTTGAACAGTGAATATTTCAAAAATGTCTATTACAGCCAAGGTATCGTAGGCAGGCAGTTCATATTGTATATGCGGCGTTTAACGGAGCCCCAAACCATTACTATATCAACATATTAGGCGTTAGACTGCCCAATGTAGTTGAACAGTGAATATTTCAAAAATGTCTATTACAGCCAAGGTATCGTAGGCAGGCAGTTCATATTGTGTATGCGGCGTTATACAGAGCCCCAAACCATTACTATATCCACATATTAGGCGTTAGACTGCCTTATGTGGTTGTACAGTGAATATTTCAAAAATGTCTGTTTTAGCCAAACTATCGTAGGCAGGCTGTTCATATTGTGTATGCGGGGTTAAACAAAGCCCCAAAGCATTACTATATCCACATATTAGGCGTTAGACTGCCCCATGTGGTTGAACAGTGAATATTTCAAAAATGTCTGTTTTAGCCAAATTATCGTAGGCAGGCTGTTCATATTGTGTATGCGGGATTATACAAAGCCCCAAACCATTACTATATTCACATATTAAGCGTTGGGCTGCCCCATGTGGTTGAACACCTAATATTCCAAAAATGTCCGTTACAGCCAAACTATTAGAGGCACAAAGTTCATATTGTATATGCAGCGTTATACAGAGCCCCAAACCATTACTATATCCACATATTAGGCGTTAGACTGCCCTATGTGGTTGAACAATAAATAATTAAAAAATGTCTGTTATAGCCAAACTATCGTAGGCAGGCAGTTCATATTGTGTATGCGGCGTTTAACAGAGCCCCAAACCATTACTATATTCACATATTAAACGTTAGACTGCCCTATGTAGTTGAACAATAAATAATTAAAAAATGTCTGTTATAGCCAAACTATCGTAGGCAGGCAGTTCATATTGTGTATGCGGTGTGATACAGAGCCCCAAACCATTACTATATCGACATATTAGGCGTTAGACTGCCCTATGTGGTTGAACAGTGAATATTTCAAAAGTGTCTGTTTTAGCCAATCTATCGTAGGCAGGCTGTTCATATTTTGTATGCGGCGTTATACAGAGCCCCAAACCATTACTATATCCACATATTAGGCGTTAGACTGCCCTATGTGGTTGAACAATAAATAATTAAAAAATGTCTGTTATAGCCAAACTATCGTAGGGAGGCAGTTCATATTGTGTATGCGGCGTTTAACAGAGCCCCAAACCATTACTATATTCACATATTAAGCGTTAGACTGCCCTATGTAGTTGAACAATTAATAATTAAAAAATGTCTGTTATAGCCAAACTATCGTAGGCAGGCAGTTCATATTTTGTATGCGGCGTTATACAGAGCCCCAAACCATTACTATATCCACATATTAGGCGTTAGACTGCCCTATGTAGTTGAACAATAAATAATTAAAAAATGTCTGTTATAGCCAGACTATCGTAGGCAGGCAGTTCATATTGTGTATGCGGGGTTATACAGAGCCCCAAACCATTACTATATCCACATATTAGGCGTTAGACTGCCCTACGTGGTTGAACAGTAAATATTTCAAAAGTGTCTGTTATAGCCAAACTACCGTAAGCAGGCAGTTCATATTGTGTATGCGGCGTTAAACAGAGCCCCAAACCCTTACTATTTCCACATATTAGACGTTAGACTGCCGTATGTGGTTGAACAGTGAATATTTCAAAAATGTCTATTACAGCCAAGGTATCGTAGGCAGGCAGTTCATATTGTATATGCGGCGTTTAACGGAGCCCCAAACCATTACTATATCCACATATTAGGCGTTAGACTGCCCAATGTAGTTGAACAGTGAATATTTCAAAAATGTCTATTACAGCCAAGGTATCGTAGGCAGGCAGTTCATATTGTGTATGCGGCGTTATACAGAGCCCCAAACCATTACTATATCCACATATTAGGCGTTAGACTGCCTTATGTGGTTGTACAGTGAATATTTCAAAAATGTCTGATTTAGCCAAACTATCGTAGGCAGGCTGTTCATATTGTGTATGCGGGGTTAAACAGAGCCCCAAACCATTACTATATCCACATATTAGGCGTTAGACTGCCCCATGTGGTTGAACAGTGAATATTTCAAAAATGTCTGTTTTAGCCAAATTATCGTAGGCAGGCTGTTCATATTGTGTATGCGGGATTATACAGAGCCCCAAACCATTTCTATATCCACATATTAGGCGTTAGACTGCCCTATGTAGTTGAACAGTGAATATTTCAAAAATGTCTATTACGGCCAAGCTATCGTAGGCAGGTAGTTCATATGGTGTATGCGGCGTTAAACAGAGCCCCAAACCATTACTATATTCACATAGTAAGCGTTAGACTGCCCCATGTGGTTGAATAGTGAATATTTCAAAAATGTCTGTTTTAGACAAACTATCGTAGGCAGGCTGTTCATATTGTGTATGCGGCGTTATACAGAGCCCCAAACGATTACTATATCCACATAGTAAGCGTTAGACTGCTTCATGTGGTTGAACAGTGAATATTTCAAAAATGTCTGTTTTAGCCAAATTATCGTAGGCAGGTAGTTCATATTGTGTATGCGGCGTTAAACAGAGCCCCAAACCATTACTATATCCACATATTAGGCGTTAGACTGCCCCATGTGGTTGAACAGTGAATATTTCAAAAATGTCTGTTTTAGCCAAATTATCGTAGGCAGGTAGTTCATATTGTGTATGCGGCGTTAAACAGAGCCCCAAACCATTACTATATTCACATAGTAAGCGTTAGACTGCCCCATGTGGTTGAACAGTGAATATTTCAAAAATGTCTATTACGGCCAAGCTATCGTAGGCAGGTAGTTCATATGGTGTATGCGGCGTTAAACAGAGCCCCAAACCATTACTATATCCACATATTAGGCGTTAGACTGCCCCATGTGGTTGAACAGTGAATATTTCAAAAATGTCTGTTTTAGCCAAATTATCGTAGGCAGGTAGTTCATATTGTGTATGCGGCGTTAAACAGAGCCCCAAACCATTACTATATTCACATAGTAAGCGTTAGACTGCCCCATCTGGTTGAACAGTGAATATTTCAAAAATGTCTATTACGGCCAAGCTATCGTAGGCAGGTAGTTCATATGGTGTATGCGGCGTTAAACAGAGCCCCAAACCATTACTATATTCACATAGTAAGCGTTAGACTGCCCCATGTGGTTGAACAGTGAATATTTCAAAAATGTCTATTACGGCCAAGCTATCGTAGGCAGGTAGTTCATATGGTGTATGCGGCGTTAAACAGAGCCCCAAACCATTACTATATTCACATAGTAAGCGTTAGACTGCCCCATGTGGTTGAATAGTGAATATTTCAAAAATGTCTGTTTTAGACAAACTATCGTAGGCAGGCTGTTCATATTGTGTATGCGGCGTTATACAGAGCCCCAAACGATTACTATATCCACATAGTAAGCGTTAGACTGCTTCATGTGGTTGAACAGTGAATATTTCAAAAACTAGAAGCCCTTCACGGCCCTACGGGCTCGTGTTTGTACAGTTTTTACCTATAGGTTTTTTTATATAAGGTCTAGAGTGCTTTTGCGAGATGGATATAAACAAAATTTTAAAACAAAACATTTGTTGAATGTCTCCTTAATTTTTTGAAATTTCATCACATGCGCCCTTAAGCGAATCACAATGAACATACTAAACATGTTTACATTTGAACTATTTTCTGCAAAAGTTATTTTGAATTATCTAAATATTTAGTTTTTTATTATTATTTCACTCTATAAATAAATTTACTAAATAAATCACAATTGTACATATTAATTTTATCATTTTTCCATATATTTTCAATATTTCATGTAATTTTCTTTTGAACGGGACTCGGGAAGATGAAGCTAAATAATAGTTTTTCAATTTTAGCATTTTTCTGAATTACTGCATGTATTATGTAAGTAGTTGATCAATTAAAAAAAAAATTTAAAAAAATACCTTCAATTGTTATGTAAACAATATTCTTTTCGTAACATATAGAAAGGTATACACAAAGGTAAAATAGGCCGAAAGGTAAGTAATTATTTGTTAAGTTAAATACGTTTCTTATATTTTTTATTTTCAGATTCATCATCACTATTGGGTAGTAAACAAAAAGTTGGGATTACATTCATCAAATACAAATATAAATAAAATAAGTTTTTTGTCTAAACCTGTACTACATATTTGTTCATTGTTTTTTTTTAAGTTTAACTATTTTTTTTGTAATGGAATGTGTTTATTTTATAGATATATTATTAAATGTTTGTGTGTTTGTATCTAGTTTTCAATTTATTGAGTGATATGTGAAAAAGAAACGATTTATGAACCTTTAAATGTTTTATTAATTATGTATTTGTTTATATTTTTTTTAATAATAATTAGTTATTATGTTGCGCCCTGAACCACCCTTCCAATGGCCGCCTCCACCTCTGCCTCCACCGCGGCCACATCTTTTGTTGTTGTTACTGAAAAGAATTTTTTTGTTTATTAATTAATATAATTTTATTATTATGTATGTTTTGTTTACTTTTTATAGAACCATTTTTTTTGTTTTTTTTTTCTTTTTTTCTTTATTTTCTTTATTTTTAATATTTTCTTTCAGATTGTCTTGCTCTTTCTTTAAATTATCAATTCTATTTAATATTTCTTCTAACTGAAATTAAAATGTTTTATTAGAGTATTATTTCAAAATATCTATATATTTTTTTTCATAATTACCAAATTAATTTCCCTGGGGACTCTGGCTACTGAGGATTCTTGCGGCTTTAATAAAAATGAAATAAAAAATGAATATCTATTTTTTTGATAAATAGAATAAATAATTTTTACCATCGTGGAATTTATGCCAGAGCTTCCAGCGGTTACCTCCGGCTCGCAAGAAGTCATTTCTTCATCTGTATTCTATTCAAAAAAAATTAGATTCTTTTTGATATTGAATACTTACACAAAGTGGCTCCTGAGCTGCATTAGAATTTTCTTTTTTGTCTGAAACAGAAAGTATTTAAAATATACATATTATATACACATATATTATAGACGCCAAAAGGAATTTTTCGAAATTTGTGTAAATAGACTTTTTTGTGGCAGCAAACTGTGGAAAAATACATTTAACGTCTAGTGTAAATTGTTATTAACAGAGTATAAATGATTTTATTGTGCAATTAATTGTACTTACTAATGAAAAGTACGAAAATGTGAAGATAATAAATTAAACTTACCAGCCATATTGAATTTCAAATTCAAAGTTAGTTTGATTTTGTTTAACGCAAACAACACAATAAACAATTACAGAAAACTGTAATAATTTGAAAACAATGCAATTTATTACAGATTATTATTAAATTTAGAATCTTGTAATAAAACTGTTGTTGAAACTAAATTTAATACAATTAAACTATAATAATTAAATATATTAATAAAAATTTTATCATTCAAATTTCAATGAATGTTTGTATTGCTGGTTGCATCAGACTGTAAATATCAAAGACTTAATTATTATTCTAACTATAAAATTCAAATAACATTCCTAAATTATCGAACAAAACATTAATTTATCAATTATTCAATTATTAATTAATCAATTATCTGGTAAAGAAAAATAGAATCTTAACAGAAAGTATGAATGCATGGTGAGACAATGTTTATATGTTAATTGAATTTTTTTACAGGTAAGAATGAAGTGATAAAAGATTTTAGATCCAAGAAGAAATGTAAAATGATTGGTTTTTGAGGATTTTGTTATCGCTACATATGATTCAACGATTCAACAAAATTTAATAAAGGAAGGAATATTTCCACTTCAAGTCCAATCAATTATTTTCTGATACAGAGAAACCGAATTTGCTTTTAAATGGAATTGGTGCGACAGTAATCTTTATTAGGTATAAGAATATAAAAATATGGTATGCCATTTATAAATTTCTTTATTATTACAGGATTAGAATACTTGGTTTAACTAAGAGATAGAAATTTCAGAATATATCAGTTAATATATCAAATAACATTACAAATTCATCATTTCATTAATAGGAAACTGCTAAGAGTAGATAATTGAACTGTGTTTTAGAAGAAAATGATTGCCTTTTATAATCTTTATAACAGTAAGTACCTATGCATATAATTCATTTTCAATTGTTAATTAGATTTTTGTAGGTGAAAAAGTGAAGCAACTGAATAGTTTTTAAGTTGATGAAACGATATCCAATTGTTGATATTTGATAAATTTGTAGTGCCAAAAGAATCATTACAGTCTGTGTATTCAATGATTATGAAATCAAAAAAAGTAACGTTTAAGCGATGTTCTGATGAGAGAGAAACCGAATAGTCTGTTAAAAGGAATTATGATTACTTTAATCTACATTAGGTAAGAATAGAAAAATGTTAAATGTCATTTAATAAATCATTTATTTTTCAGAATATAACAATCTATAAAAAGGAGATATATAAATATTCACATTAAATAAATGGACATCAAAGTAAGTAGATATTTGAAATGTACAGCGTATATACTTACTTTATTATTATACCTAATAATATTCTCTAATATACATTTAACAATTTTTTTTTCAGATTGTATGCGTGTAAATCGTATACATTTATACACGCATACAATTCGTGTACGTAATATAAAGTTAAAAATATAAACAGTTTTGAATTTTATTACTAAATATATTTTAAAAGTTTTTAAATATATTAGAATAATAATATTGCAGTACTTTTTTCTTACTTATCTATATAAGAACTAATTACAATTGTAAAATTACTCTGATGTTTTTTTTTATTTCAGAATAATTTTAAAATTGTTTTACATTAACTAAACTTAACTATAATTTAACTGTATTCTAATTCAAAGTTTATTTGATTTAGATTTTACATTTATTAGACTATTTGAAACTTGAAATGTTTCCTTCTTTATGTTGATTGTTTTTCAATTTTATTTTCTTTTCAGAAAAAAACAGATTGATGATGGTAATTGATAATTTGCAGAGAAGAATTTTATTCTGAAACAAATCGTTTTTGTGTTATAATGGAAAACTATTTATACATTCAACTTACAAATTGGGAAATTGGTGAAATTCCTTTCGAATTTGAGGAATTCAAATGGTTTTTATTTGTGCAGTAAATTTCATTCCAAGAAAATTTGTATTTTTATTATTGGTGATGTTGGAAATATAGTTGTTGAAATGGGATATAGCGACAAATTTAATCTGAAAGAAAATTGGAAAATTACCATTAAGACATATTCATTTTTTTTAAATAATTTTTACTTACTTTATAGTTGTTCCATTGGGATGAATTTCATCGTATTTGTGGTGATTTTGTAATATTTATTGTGGTTTTGTTGTAAACCAAATGATTTTGGTGGCTCTGTCTGTAACTTTTCTTGTGGAAAACGTAGCAACAACAACAACAATCGCAAAGGATCATTTGGAATAGAATGTACGTCAACGTTGCTTAATTTTCAGCAGGATTAAAGATGATGTTTTCGAGTTTGTTTCTGTAAGTTCAAAGAAAATGGGTTAATAAAAAAGTATTATTAAAAAATTCATGTTTTTTACCGTTTTAATGTTGTTGCCAAATCGTGTAGCATAAAAGGAAATTATAATTTTTTGAAAAATTTGTTTGTTTTTTAAACATTTTTCCATTTTTTCCATTTAGTCAACCATTTTGATGGTTGATTGAGTGGGTATTTTTATTGATTATTACCACAATAATTGTTTGGGTCCGTTCTTTTTTTAATCGTTTCAATCTACAAAACAAAATGATAATATTATGTTGCTTAAAAAAAGGAAAACAATTATTACTTGCTATTTTATGATGTCGAATTATTGATTTGAATTCCCCATGTTTTTTTCTATGTATGTCGGGTAAAGCATAAACGGGTAAACAATAAAGCTCCATAAAATACTTCACCAATTTCTGGTATTTCGTCAAACTCCATCAATTACAAACTGTATTATTTTGTTTTGGCTTTTCTTGGATTATTTCAAATAATATATTTAAACTTACTATCTAAAGTGTACATTTGATTCGATTTGATTCATAGCATAACAAAAAAAAAATTATTAGATTTCTTAAATTAAACATTATTTCAATATTATACCTAAATGCAAAAGTACTGCAATATATTAATTGAACAAAACAATATTTCTAATTTCTAAAGACATATTTTTGAAAACAATTATTTCTCATAAAATATTACAGACAAAAATTTTATATAAATGTAAATGATTTATAATTATTGGTTATTAAGAAAATTAAAAAACATTTATGTAATAAATTGTCAAGTAATATTTTAGGTTTTTGGTTTAAAAAATGTATTAATATTAAATTAAATTATTTAAATAGAAACTAACAAAATTTTATTTTAATTTAAAGTTTTCAAAAATAGGTCTTTTTATATTTGGTAGCTATTTAACGTGTATCTGAAAGTTAATGGATTAGTAGGTTTGTTATGTGTGTAACCACCGGACAATTACCAAATAAACTCAAGTGCCAAAAGTTTAATTGGTTGGTCATTTGGTAATGCACTATTGTGCATTACGTATATGTATACTGGACACATATACCAAAGACCGAATAATTCCTACCTACTTAAATATTTCTATTAAAATTCTTTGAAAAATAAATCTAACAAAGAATTCCTTCACTTTATAATTGTTTAAAACAATTATAATATACATAATAAAATGTATATAAGTGAAGGGTTCCAGGCCCATACATTTTGATAATTATCATAAAGATAAATTATTTGTGCACCAAAAGAAAATTGTATACACAACAAAATGTAATAATGTGGCATCATTATTGAAGTCAGAGAAATTCTCTGACTTGACCTGGAACACAACCCTTAATAATTGCTATATTAAATAACAATTATTTATTAAAGTCCAAAGTATATTGGATTTAATAAAGAGTTGTAAAAAATACTTGTTATACATACACAGAGTGTATGTATAGTGCTTACTCTTATATAATATATTATATATAAGAGGGCACACAAGTATTTATCCGGTGGAGTTTTTTTACATGGCACGTACACAAAGTGTACACATAATATACTATTGTATAATTATGTGTGCAACATGTATTTGTAGGTAGGGTAAAACACACAAATAAATTCTTTAAACCTTTAAACATGTAAAAGCGGATTTTAAATTTATACATGTTTAATACACTGAAATATGTGTATTATAAAGGTAATATTATATACATAATTAAAATAATTGTACCGCTCAAAAAATCAATTTGATTTTATGAGGAAAGTTATAATATTTCCTTGTATACAACGTTCCTTGTGTATATGTCATTTCTATTGGGAAATACATGGCCCTGTTGTAATGTGTTTTCCACAAAAATTCGTACGGCATTGTGAGATTTCACTCTGGAAAATGCCACATATAATTGACCGTGGGCAAAAGGTGGTTTTGGCAAATAAATGCCAACACGATCAATTGTTTGGCCCTGGCTTTTATTAATTGTCATACAAAACGACAAACGTACTGGAAATTGTCGTCTTTTAAGTATAAATGGCAATACGTGACTTGAACAGGTCAAATCAATTCTGGGTATGAAAATGATTTGCCCCGTCAATTGCCCAGAAGTGTTTAATACTTCTGCTTCTAGGTAATTATTTGGAAGCGACCTAATCACCAATCGGGTTCCATTACATAATTTTTCTTTCACATTTAAATTACGTAAAAGCATAATTATTGCGCCTACTTTCAATTTTAATTTATGTGGTGGCAATCCAGTGGGTGTTAGAGTATTTAAATACTCTATTGGAAAATGTGCCACATCAATTTCTTCTCCATTTTCCTCATTGTTTGATATATTGTCAGCGCTACAGAATACCTTTTCTGGGCCATTTAGCTGTTTCAAAATCGTCTCGTTTATATCATGACATGTGTCATTTAGAGGTGTTAATATTGCCCGATTATAATTATATGTTTCATTGGCATTATTGAATGTATTTATGTCTCCAAAGCAAAAGTTAATCAATTGACTTTTGCTGGAAACTAAACATTGTGGCGGTAAAGCGCACAAATCGTCGACTAAAGAGTGTCGTACAATTGGCAAATTACCATTGCCCAAATCTATGAGCCATCGCACGAATTCGGGATCATTTGCTACCCGCATATTTGCCGTTAAGCGTAAATGTTTAAAATCGTTCCACAATGGCCAACGTTTCACCGATACACTCACCACTGATCCTCTATTGCCGGAAATTATTACTGGCAAACATTGTTTAAAATCGCCACCCAACAAAATTACTTTGTTTGCAAATGGTCGATTGTTGCCACAAATGTATTGTAGTGTTTTATTTACAGCCATCAACATATGTTTTGGGACCATACTAATTTCGTCCCATATTAAGAGAGGTGCATTTTTTAACACTTCAGATTCACGACTGTTTGGACGCAATTGGGACGTAGAGTCTTCAGTAAACGGAACTGGGAACTTCATTATTAAATGCACAGTCCGTCCGCCTTTCAATAAAATTGCGGCAATTCCAGTAAAAGCCATTGCAATTGTTGGTTTATCTTCGGCTCGCAATGCACTAATTATGGCATTGTATAGATATGTTTTGCCACAACCAGCACTTCCACTTAAATAAAATAAGCGGTCTGGTTCATTGTCATCATGTATGGCTCTCATGATTTCTTCATAAGCGCTCAATTGATTGTCGCTAAAATTTTCGCGCATATTATTCGCTTCACGGCGCTCCTGATCAACATCAATAATGTTATCGTTTTCATTGTCATTGTTATCGTCATGAATAACAAAATTTTCATCTGGTTCTGGCAGATTAAAATTTGACAATCTCGTACCGTTTTGTAATAGAATGCGTTGTATAAAACGCAAACATTTTTGTTCGGCAACATTTTTATCATTATGATGCCTGTTGACGTAGTCGTCCATAAGGTGACCACGAAATTCTGTCCACAATGCAAGTGCATTGTGAATTTCGGCAAATGCCAAAATGTAAGCAAACATTTTGCGCATTTGTTGGGGCATTTGTCTTTCAGCTGCCTCATTTAAACATCTAAACCATTCGGTGTCATCATCCAAAAGGTTTAGTGCTCGGCATGCTTCCAAAAAGGTTTCATACACCATGCCATTCACTGTGCGAAGGTCTTCAAAACTTGTTGGACCACGTACATGCAGCAAAAGTAGCCGTAAATAGTACAATTCCCTTTGCTTAATGTTAACATTGTACATACGGGCAATGATTTTTTCTTGGCCTCTTTGCCTTTGTTGCCAACGTTTATTATTGTTTGTTGTATACCAAACATAATGTTTTGGTATATCCGTGTACAAATATTGACGGGCTCTGTCATCGTTCTGATTCAATGTGAAGAACTCTGTCAACATTGTTTTTCGTCCTCGATCCAATGCATCCTCAACATTGTTTGGCCTAAAATAGACCATTTGTTCTTCTGGTAAATGAAGCGGAAGTCGGATGATGGTATGCGAATTTTGATGCAATTCCAATT